>JABASM010000729.1:0-19311 GCA_019776545.1 Brachystomella parvula
TAATAATTCCTAGGTCCGTTAATTTATTTAATAACATTTCAACAGCAACGTTATGATCAGGAATATCTAATGTTTCCTTTTGCTTTTCACCATTTACTGTAATGGTAAAAATAGAATCATTCATACCTATTCTTTCAACAAGACCTTTTGTAATAACTTCTTCGCTCGGCATTTCAAACAATTGGAATTTAAACGATGAGCTGCCGGCATTAATCGCGATAATTTTTGCCATGAGTGCTAACGCTCCTTTATATAACAGTCTTTATTAATTATAATCAATACTAGTACAATCATAGTTTGTACAAATTTTTATAATTAATCTCTCCAATTTTTCATTTAAGCATTGTCTAAGAAGTTATTCAAGAATATCTTCAAATGTCTGCGCTTACATTCAAAAGTAAATATTTTCAGACTTTACGGTTAGTTTCAATATTTTTACATTTAATCAAAAAAAGACCTTTCATTAAGACAGCCTTCCTTGATTTTCATCAATACTATCTTTATGAAAGATCTTATCTGCTATTTATATATCAGCCTTTATTCTCTTTTATCCATTGATCCATTTTTTGCAGGATTTTTTCCATCTCAGGCCCATTAGAAAGAGAAGGCATATTGACTAATAAAGCCTGTTTTGGCGCTTTGACCTGTTCTCCCTTCATTTGTAGAATTAAGATGCTTTTAGCGTTTTGCTTGTTCTTAAATAAGATTTTAGGCAATTGCATAAATCCTTGTATGTAAACTGTTTCTTTTAAAAACTGATGCAATTTCTTTGCCTGCTCGCTTTCAAACAGCCCATTAGGAATAAGAAAGAACAAATAACCTCCAGGTTTTACATGGCGAATGCTTTGCTCAATAAACAGATGATGCGAATACGAATGACCACTATCTGCTTTCAGTTTATAGTCGGCAGCACGAATATCATTCGGGTAATACCCCACAGGGAGATCAGATATCACTGCATCGACCTTTTCAATAAACAGATGTTCAAGACTGTCCTGATTAAAAAGTTCAATTGGATATTCCTGAAGGTTTGCATTTATATACGCCAGCTTGATTAATAAATCATCTATATCAACACCAATACCCTCTATCTGTTTGTTCATCCCTTGATTCATGGCGGCGGTGAGTAAATTTCCCGTTCCCACTGCAGGATCCAATAATCTGTAGGATTGCTGCTTCATAAACTTATTAAGCAAATAGCCGAACAGCATTCCGATAGAGTCAGGAGTCATTTGGTGGTTTGGCTGTACACTTTCTTTCATTCCTTTTAAAATCGCTAATTGAAATGACTTCCGTATTTCTTCCTTTGAGAAAAGCTCCAGATGAAGTCCTTCATAGATTTTTTTCAGTCTTTTGCCTGTCCATTCGCTCTCGACTTTTTGCAGGATAGACTGTTGAAATATATTTTCCCCTGTTTCTGCTAATGCTTCTAGGTAGGTGCAATCGAGTTCCTGCTGCAATAAATCAGCACTTTCATTGAGTACGTTAAACAGTTCTTCAACCGGAGTGGTTTTCACTTTTATCTCCTCCTGCATTTGTTTCTTTTCCTATTTTAGCTACGTTTAAAGGATTGTACAAGCATTCATCCTTCCCTCGAACAGAAAAGCCGGCTCAAATAAGCCGGCTTTTCTGTTCATAACGTTATGAAATTAGTAATTTACTCTAATTATTTCGCTGCTTTTGCTGCTTCAATAGCTGCCTCATAGTTAGGGTGTGTTGTAACTTCCGGTACATATTCAGCATATGTAACAACGTCGTTAGAGTCTACTACAAATACAGCACGTGCCAATAAACGATTTTCTTTCATCGCTACTCCAAACGCTTCACCGAAAGAAAGGTCACGGTGGTCAGAAAGTGTTTGAACTTTGTCAATTCCAGCTGCACCGCACCAGCGTGATTGTGCAAATGGAAGATCCACACTGATTGTAAGAATTTTTACGTTGTCTAATTTTGCTGCTTCTTCGTTAAAACGGCGTGTTTGAGCATCACATACGCCAGTATCTAAAGATGGCACTACGCTGATTAAACGAACACTTCCCTTAGAATCAGCTAATGAAACAGGTGATAAATTATTAGCTAACACTGTAAAATCAGGTGCTTTATCTCCAACTTTCACTTCATTTCCAATTAATGTAACAGGGTTATTTGCAAATGTAACAGATGCCAAATTCATCTTCCTCCTTAAACAATATATGTACAGTGAAAACTATATTACTTTTCTACAATTTTTGCAATGAATATGACTTGTGCTTCAGGAAAAATGATTTAACTTCCGTAATAACAAGTCATATTGAAAAAGACCTTAAAAAAAGGTTAACCCTCCAATTTGGAAGTTAACCGTGATCGAATTATAAATCAAGCTCCTGTTTCTGGCCATTGTATTCGTTTTGATTTTGTTGATTATTTGCAGTATTTGAATTTGATGCAGAATTATTTTTGTCTTTATTAGAAAACATCTGTTGAATTTTATCAACGGCCTGCGGCGCAAGATCGAGAATTCTTTCATACAAATGCGTGCTTTCATCCAGATGGACCATTTTGACACCATGTGAATTGACAATTAAAAAGGCAATTGGGGTAATCGAAACTCCGCCCCCGCTGCCCCCGCCAAAAGGATGTTTCGTTTTTTCAGATCCCTGACTGCTAGAATCGTTACCGCCGTCCAAAATAAACTCACTGCCGCCTGCTGCGAAACCAAAGCCAACCTTAGAAACGGTTAAAATAACACTGCCATCCGGCGTCTCAACCGGGTCTCCTATAATTGTGTTGACATCGATCATTTCTTTTAAATTTTCCATTGCGGTAGTCATTAATCCTTGAATTGGATGATCGGACATTTGCTTATAACCTCCTCAATTAAATGGAATTAGTCTTTTCTTGTGACAAGGCGGAAAATGGCTTTGATTTAAATGCTGGCATTCCGCCCTTCCAAAATTTGATGATTTTGATTGCTGCAAACATAGCATGCCCGATTCTAAATTGGAGCATACACTTAAATACGGTTTGTGTCACTTTCATTTGAAAATATGGCTGAACGGAAACTTGCGGTACATTTTGCAGATGAAAATAGTGACTGATTAACCCTATGATACTTCCCTTTACTGTCCATACTGCACCCGACAGCATTCCTGTCAAAGCAGCATCACCTGCTCCGATCGCAGAACACCAGTCCAGCTCGGTTATTTTCACTTTTTTCAAGAAGTGTCGGATAATTCGATGAAATGATGCAACATGTTCCAACAAGGCTTTGAAATCATGAAACTTTTTCAGCAAATCGTCTTCTGTTATTTTGGTTGTTTCTTCCATCTCTTTTTCTCCATCCCCTGATTCCAGATTGTTTTCTACAACAAGGGAAGGTGAATTATTGTCTATTTTAATAAGCGGAACATTTAGTCTGTATTTAATAAGGCCGAATAATACTCGAAATTCTATTTTAAGAGAATCATCATCCTGAGTATGTTTAAAGTTTATAGAAACCTTCATTTTTGCTATTAGGACGATAGCAAACAATAATATCAACAGGAAACAACATAGTAAAATCCATTTCAATTTTATTCACTACCTTTCAGCCTGTTATTATTGGCAAAAACAGACAAAAATAAACCTGCCCTAGATGGGCAGGTTTATAAAACAGCTCCTATTTTGAACCCCGTTTTTCAATCTCATGTCCGCTCATGAATGACCGTTGTATCAGCAAACAAATCGTGAATCCCTTGTTTTTTTGGTAAAAATCCTACCACAAAATAAAGTACAAGGATCGTTCCGGATATAAAGCGGCCAATCCATTCCCGAAATAATACCGTTGACCAATTCAGTTTTGTGTGATCCAGAGTCGTCACCTTTAAGCCAAATACCATTTTCCCTAAGGTTTGCCCAAGGAATTTGGTCATGAAAACAAAATAAGCATAAAAGACAATCGCTGTAACAATCGAGATTGGTGCAAACAAACTGGCTTTATTGAGCGGCAGATCCATGAGACGGAATAGTGGATACACAAGGATTCCATTTATACTGGCGATGACCACAAGATCCAGCAAATAGGCCCAAAATCGAATCCAAAATCCAGCATAATCCGGCTCCTTAAGAATTTCCGTTCCAACAGGGTGAACCCCCCCGCCATTCTCCTGTTCTGCTTTTTCAAATTCTTGTTTATCAGTGTCCATTATTCCACCTCCTATTCTGCATACAGATACATTAGCCTTGGTGAATTTTGCTGTGACAATAACTTTAAGATACCCGCCAGTTCCATATCATCCTGTCCTAAAAGATTTCGGGCAGACATGCTGAATAGAGAACCAAATCCTCCATTACTTGAATATTGAAATACCTGAGCATCCTTTAGCTTCTTATCCTTTTTCATCGTGTCGACAACATCTTCAAAATAGCCGAAGTCGTCAATTAAATTTAGATTCTTTGCCTGCCGTCCATCGTAAACTCTGCCGTCCGCGATTGTTCTTACCTCAGCCTCAGGAATCCCGCGGCCATCTGCAATGACTTTAACGAAACCAGCATACGAGCTATTAATCATTTCCTGTAAAATATTTCTTTCGTCTTCCGTCATTTCCCGATATGGGCTCATAATATCTTTATGTTCGCCTGATTTAATCGTATCAAACTTCACTCCATATTTTTCTGCTAGTCCGGTAAGATTTACACCCTGCATAATCACACCGAGCGAACCTGTCAAGGTTTCCGGACTGGCAAAAATTTTGTCTGCCGGTGCAGATATGTAGTATCCTCCTGATGCCGCCATTGAACCCATTGAGATATAGACCGGAATATGCTTTTCTTTTTGGATTTCCACAATTTTATCGTGAATTTCAGCACTCTCGACGACACCGCCTCCTGGAGTATTCACTTTGATGATAATCCCTTTTACCGTTTGATCCTCTTTTGCCTGATTTAAGTTTTTCATAAATGTCCGGTGATGATAACCGGCTGTTGAAAAGAGTGGTGATTCCTCTCCCGTATCTTGAATGGTACCATTTAAATCCAGAACAGCAATTCTTTCCGTCATGTTTCCTTCTTCGATGACCTCTTCTGTCATGAACCCGCTCGTTGGATTCATAAATTCTTCCATTGCTGTTTGGAAATCCTTACTGAGAAAAGTAGTCATCGTATTAATCGCAACGGAGAAAAAAAGCAATACAGCGGCAATTCCCAGTGCTGCCCATCTTTTTCCATTCATTTCTTCATCTCCTTTATTTTTACAGTCTACTTCTTATACGGATAATCTGCCCATTTGTTTCAGAAACCTCAATTTTTTGTTAAAAAAAGGCGAAATAATGATGAAATAATTGTTTTAAAGTAATATAAGGGGAGGAGGGATAATCATGAGTACACGAAGTCATATTTTCTTTTATCATAGGGAATTACCAGAGCTTAAAAATCAATTTATTTCACTTATTAACCAAACAAATCTGCACCATTTTAACGTTGTCGATGATAGTAAAGATGCGAATATTATCATAAGTATTGGAAATGATGGTGACTTTTTACAAGCTGTACGCAGCACAGGCTTTCGCCAAGACTGCTTATATATTGGGATATCTGGCGGGGAAAAAATAAGCCTGTACAATGATTTTCTGTTTGAGGATGCCAATAGATTACTGGATGCACTCTCTTTAGAGCAATTGGAGGTTCGCAGCTACCCGGTACTGGAGGTTTCGATAGACCGCAGCACTTCTTATTATTGTTTAAATGAATTCAGCATTCAATCAGCGATTGTCAAAACATTTGTTATGGATATCTTTATTGATGATTTACATTTAGAAACGTTTAGAGGAGACGGTGTGATTGTCTCAACACCAACAGGCAGCACCGGCTATAATAAATCGGCCCATGGCGCCATTCTCGATCCAATGATTCCCTGCATCCAGGTCATTGAATTAGCATCGATCAATAATAACCAATACCGTACACTTGGCAATCCGTTTATCTTAAGTGCGAATAGGGTGTTAACATTAAAGATCGCAAAAGAAGGAAATGAATTTCCAATTATGGCAATGGATAATGAGGCGCTTAGTATTCGCCATGTCGAAAACATTGAAATTAAACTAAGCAATAAGAAAATTAAAACATTAAAAACCGAAGATAACTCCTTTTGGCATAAGGTGAAACGGACATTTCTTTAAAAGATAGGCTGAGTTAAACCTCGTTATTGATCCTTAAACCGCCACATGTGTATGGGTTCTCTACGTTCTTTGTAACCAACGAAAACCCGTTCACGCCATACACATATGGCTAAAATCAACATTGAACATTAACACAGCCAAAAGATAAGGGAGCTGCCCGTTTCAGGCAGCTCCCCCTTTTAGCATAAAGAAAAAGCGAACTTAGTCCTCGCTAAGCAATCCTAACTCTCTATTTCTTAATTCTACACGGCGGATTTTTCCTGAATTTGTTTTTGGCAGCTGCCGGACAAATTCTATTTTCCGCGGGTATTTATAAGGAGCCGTCATTTCTTTCACATGACTTTGCAGGACCTTCACTAGATCAGAAAGGTTTTCCTTAATATCATCTTTGAGTACAATAAAAGCTTTTACGACATTACCGCGATCCTTATCTGGACTGGCCACAACCGCACATTCTTTTACATATGGATGCTTAACAAGAGCATCTTCTACCTCAAACGGCCCAATGGTATAACCGGAACTGATAATGATGTCATCACCACGTCCTTCAAACCAGAAATAGCCTTCTTCATCTTTCTTTGCCCGATCTCCTGTTACATAGTAGTCACCACGGTATTGCTTAGCTGTTCTTTCCGGATCCTTATAATACTCTTTAAATAATGCAGGAGTATCACGATGAACAGCAATGTCCCCTACTTCGCCAACAGCACATGGTTCTCCCGATTCATTAATAATTTCAACACGATTACCCGGTGTTGGTTTCCCCATAGAACCCGGTTTTAAATCAATATCCTTTGTAATACCAACTAAAAGGGTATTTTCTGTTTGGCCGTAGCCGTCCCGGACTTTAAGATTAAATTTTTTATAGAATATGTCAATGACTTCACGGTTCAACGGTTCACCAGCAGATACAGCACTATGAATGGAGGATAGATCGTAGTTATCAAGATGATCAACCTTCGCCATTAAGCGGTATTCAGTCGGTGTACAGCAGAGAACATTGACTTGATATTTTTTCAATAAACGTAAATATTTTTCCGGTTCAAATTTCCCCTGATAGGAAAGGCCGGTTGCTCCTGACCCTAAAACAGCTAAAAACGGGCTCCAAATCCATTTCATCCATCCTGGCCCGGCTGTTGCCCATACGGTATCTCCTTCATTGATACAGAGCCAATTCGGTGCAGCTGTTCGTAAGTGAGCATATGCCCATGCATGTGTATGAACAACTGCTTTGGGATTTCCAGTTGTACCAGATGTATAAGATAAAAAGGCCATATCACTGCTAGCTGTATCTGCTATGGACAGTTCTCCAGAAGCCAGCTTGGCTTGTTCTTCTAAATGAATCCAGCCTGTACAATCCCGGCCAATGACAAATTTCAAGATTTGATCCATTTCTGCAATGGGCTTAAATTCACTTGTATATGGATAATAGCTGATAACAGCTTTCACTTCACCATGTGCAATTCTATATTGAAGATCCTTCGTCCTTAGCATTTCAGAACTTGGGATGACAACCAGACCTATTTTTAATGCAGCTAAATATACTTGATAGGCTTCAACTAACCGAGGAATAATGACGAGAACTACATCCCCTTTTTTTAGGCCATTCTCTAAAAACACATTTCCCATTTGATTGGCAGCAGTCATTAAAGCCTGATAGGTTAATTCTTTTGTTTCACCATCTTGGCTTTCCCATTTAACGGCAATTTTCCCTTCTTGGTTTGCATAACGTTCAATTTCCGAAACAAGATTATATTGTAACGGAGCAATTAAATCTTCTCGTTTCATGTTTTTTTTCGCCTCCAGATCATCTGCTTTCCATCATACCACAAATTTACTCAAATAAAATAGAAAATTTGTTCACCAGTTATTATGAGCAAGTACTAATTTTTTCTCGTGTTTTGATGATCTGTAATCAAGGAAATGGGAAAAAGGAGCGGGAAATAAATCCCGCTCCTTGTAGCCATCAGTATTCACTTTTTATTATCGAGTAAAACCGCCCATTTGTTGTTCAGCCATTTGCACTAAACGTTTTGTTATTTCACCGCCGACAGATCCGTTTGCACGTGATGTTGTGTCAGCGCCAAGGTTTACACCGAACTCTGTTGCAATTTCATATTTCATTTGTTCTAGAGCTTGCTCTACACCAGGAACTAATAAATTATTTGAGTTGTTGTTTGGCATGTGATTTCACCTCCTTGTGAGTATAGATTGTGTAAAATCACATGCCTTCATACAGCAGCAACGCTGGTAATTGTTCACAAAATTTTAACAAAAAAATACATTTTCAATGATTAATTTACAATTCATTCAAATTAGCCCCGGTAAGTTTCCTTTAAAAAAGCTCTTCAAACTCATTAGCCATTTTTGTTTCTGGTTTAATGAGGAGCGTCTCTGTTTGTTCCACAGCCTTTTGTATATATGGTTCAAAATCAAAAAAGCTTTCATAACGGATCACTTTTTCCCGCTTCGGTTTTGTTTTTGGTGAAGCCGGAACAAATATTGTACAGCAATCCTCATATGGCCGATTGGAGATTTCAAATGTATCAATCTTCTCGGCCATTTTAATAATTTCAGGCTTATCCATCGTAATCAGCGGCCGCAGGATAGGTGTATTGGTAACTTCATTAATCGCATACATGCTTTCAAGTGTCTGGCTGGCAACCTGACCTAAGCTTTCACCGGTGATAATAGCCAGAGCCTCTTGTTTTTCTCTGAGAGCATCGGTAATCCGGAGCATCATTCTCCTTGTTGCCGTCATCGTATAATTTTCCGGGATCTGCTTATGAACTAATTGCTGAATTTCAGTAAATGGAACAATATGAAGACGGAAATGTCCATTCCTCTCGGAAAGTTTAGCAGCGATATCCAATACCTTTTGTTTGGCCCTTTCGCTTGTAAACGGAGGACTAAAGAAGTGAACACCTTCCACTTCTAATCCTCGTTTCATGGATAGATAGCCGGCAACTGGACTGTCAATACCGCCAGACAGCATCAGCATCGCCTTACCGCTTGAACCTGCCGGCAGACCTCCGGCTCCCTGAATCGTTTCACAGAAAATATAAGCTGCCTCTGTGCGAATCTCAATTTGCAAATTGATATCGGGCTTTTTCACATTCACCTTTAAATTTGGGACATTTTGCAAAATATGCCCGCCTAATGCATGATTCATGGCATCCGTATCCATATAAAAGGTTTTGTCTGCTCGCTTTGTCGTTATTTTAAAGGTGTTTCCTTCTTGGTACACTTGTTTGAAAAGCTGCAATGCTGCTTCTTTCATTTCTTCTATTTCCTTTCCAGTTTTAATAACTGGACTAAAGGACTGAATTCCGAAAACCTCTTTTAGACGCCCGACCATTTCCCGGCCGCTCTCCCCATTTAAGAGAATATACATTCTGTCTCTTGTGCTTTTCACTTGGATATTTGGAAAATCGTGTAAAGCATAACGGATATTCCTTCCTAATTTTTCAACAAAAGCACTGCGGTTTCTGCCTTTCGTTGACATTTCTCCATAACGAATCAATATTCGATCGTAGTTCATGTTATTTCATAACCTTTCTTAGTGCCGCTACAGTTTCT
Organism: Brachystomella parvula; assembly: GCA_019776545.1. NCBI lineage: Eukaryota > Metazoa > Arthropoda > Collembola > Poduromorpha > Brachystomellidae > Brachystomella > Brachystomella parvula. The sequence continues at coordinate 9,714 of JABASM010000729.1, forward strand.
GCAATAGCTGCTATTACTTTTTTTACCTCTTCTAATGTATTGTCGTAAGACAAGCTTAATCGAATCGCACTGCCGGCAATATCGTTTGCCACTCCCATTGCCGTAAGCGTATTGCTTACTGTTTTTTGTTTCGAAGAACATGCTGATGTAGTGGAGACGTAAATATCTTTATCCTCTAGTGCATGCACGACTACTTCTGATTTCATATGTGGAATTGAAACATTTAATATATGGGGAGCTGCCATATGAACCGGAGTATTCACTACGACTCCGTCAATTTTCTCGAGCCCGTTTCTTAAAACTTTAGAAATATGGGCTAAGTCCTCTTTTTTATGTTCCATTTTGTCACTTATTAAGCGAAGCGCTTTTGCCATACTCACAGCGCCTGCAACATTTTCCGTTCCGCTGCGCCTTTTTCCTTCCTGATTACCTCCTGAAAGGATTGGCTCTAAATGGACACCATCTCTAATATACAGGATCCCCATTCCCTTTAAACCATGAATTTTATGAGCAGAGATGGTACAGAGATCAATATGGTTTTGATAAAGCGGCAGCGGAACCTTTCCCATTCCCTGAACATGATCCACATGAAATAAAATCTTCGGAAATTTGCGCAGCAGCTCGCCAATCTCTCGAATCGGCTGAATCGTACCTACTTCATTATTTACATGCATCACCGATACAAGAATGGTATCCGGGCGTATCGCCCGCTCAATATCCTCAACATTCACTCTTGCCTCGGCATCTACTGGGATATAAGTGATGTCAAACCCGTGAGCCTCCAATTGTTTAAACGGCTCTCTTACAGATGGATGTTCAATTTCTGTTGTAATTAGATGATTTCCCCTGTTTTTATAAAAATAAGCAGATCCTTTAATCGCTAAATTATTTCCTTCTGTTCCGCCTGAAGTAAAAATGATTTCATTGTTTTTAACAGAAAGAATCTTTGCAGACTGGGTTCTGGCTTGGCTTAATAGCTTCTCGGCCTGTCCGCCTAGGCCGTGTAAAGAGGATGGATTCGCATAATAATGGGAAGATACCTTTACAAACGAATCAATCACTTCTGAAGACGGTTTAGTTGTTGCACTGTTGTCAAAATAAATCATTCTTTTCTCCCTGCCTTTACTTCCGATGCTTCCGATACTCACTAAAACAAAATGTTAACACAATCACGCCATTTTGAAAAATAGAGAATGGAATTTACCTCTATCTATTTCCTCTCATGATAACAGCAAACAAAAAGAGGGTGACACTTGGCAAGGATTAAAATCCCACAAAGACCAATCAGATTCCTGATTTTATGTTCAAGGCGGGAGTCTGTCCTTTAAGTGTCAGCCTCTTATTATAAAAGTACTTCTATTTTCTCTAATGCGCCTGGTTCTACTTCCTCAATCGACGCTGCGGCCTGTTCCAACGCTTCCTTGTAGTTATAACTGCGGAAGGAACTTTCTGCTTCATTCAATCCTTTATTCACTGAAGGGTAGCGGCTGCGATATCGGTTTCCGTATTGAATGACCTTTTCTACCAGCGCAGCCGTTTCAATCACTTCATCTGTCATCGTCACCACTTTTTCGGTCGTAAGAAGCGCCACCTCTAAATATTGCTGAACCATGGGAATATTCAAAGGTTTTCCTTCTAATTTTGCCATGACATTTTTTATGCTTTCTTGAGCATCCTCAATTAAATGCCTATAGGCAAGCGGAACACCAGGAATATTACTATTTGAAATCATTCGGATGGATTCAGTCATTGTTTTATTGAGTTCTATTACTTTTTCACGTGCTGATAACTCATCTTTTCTTAACGCCTGCAATCTCTCTGATAAGGTATCTTGTTCTGCAGCGATGTGTTCAATGGCTTCCTTTATCTCCAGCAATTCGTCACTTAAATGACTATATGCCGCTGTATTTCCATTGACTTTATGTTCAAGAAGCTCAAATCTTCTAAACATCTCCTCAACGCGTTTTTCGATTTTTTCGGTTGCTTTAAGATCAGCTTCTTCAAGCTGATAACTTTGTTGTATTTGTTTCATTTCCCTTTTTAATTGATGGTTGTCCTCTTTTGCTTGGCGAAGCATAGCTAAAATATCTTTATCTGTTTGTCCAATCTTTTGCCTTGAGATCACTTCATTTTCGAGTAAATCATACAGTTCATCAATGGTTTCTTTCCATTCATTGATTACCTCTGGAACACCATCCAAATTGGCCGTCTCAACCCGGTTTAAACAGGTCTCCAGTTCATTCGCAATTATTTCTGTTTTTTCTTCCATTTGTATATGATCAAGAATATACCCTTGAGCGAGCATTTCCTTATACCCTTCCTTCAACTCAGACAATTGGAAAGGAATCGTCGAATGACACTCAACGAGCAGATCTGGAATCAAATCCATATCACTTTTTAACTTTTCCAAGATCCCCTTGATCGACAAAACGACTTCACGGGCATCTAAATAATTTCCCTCTGCCGTTTTTTCATTATATTGGGTGAATTTCCCAGTCACTTCATTTAATCTTTCTTCGAGAAACTTTTCGGATTCACCGAAAGAGTGCCGGTGAGCCAAAAGCATTTTTTTACTTTCACGATAAATTTCCTTTAATTCTTCCGTTTCCGTGCGGTTTTTCTCTTCACTGCCGACCAGTTCATTCAATTCACTTAATATCGTTTTAATTTTCTCCTCTGTTTCTGTCAAAACCTTTTCGATCTCCATTTGTACTGCTTTCGCTTTTTTAAAGCGATATTTATCAATAAACTCTTCCGCATCAAACAAGAGTTCTTCTAAATCCGGCAGTTTGACTGTAATAATTTCATCCCAGTCATGACGCCATTTCTCGAAGCGTTCTTCTGTTTGACCATTCATATTCAATTGCTTCACTTTTTGCATTTCTTCTATGACAGGACGTGAATTAATCTCTAATTTCCATTTTTCAAGTCTATCGGATTCTTTATAGTATTTTTTTTTCATAAAATACCCGGTAAGGAATATGCCAAAAAACAAAGATATTCCTCCAATGATGTATTCCATTGTAAGCCCCCTGTTCTTTATCGAGCCAGTCAGTTATTTTATATTCAAGAATAGATTCGGTTTGATTTATTGGTATTCTGCTTTCTACTAGCTGTTTTTTCTCCCTTCAATGCCATTTTACGATTGGACTTTGGTGTTATAACACAGATGTTTACTGTTTAAGCAAAAAAAGGATTGATATTCTTTTTAATGCTTTTATGATACCATGTAAACGATGATTTTTGACTAATAAATTCGATTTTTTATCGAATTAATCAAATATTCCTTTCGACCTAATATAAAGATTGAAATAATTCATTTCATTTATATGATTCTAAATTGTTTTCTGGGGGATTTTATTATGAAAAGAGATGGACATGTTCATACACCGTTTTGTCCGCACGGTACAAAAGATACCCTTGAGGAGTATATTGAAAAGGCACTCACGCTCGGTATGGAGGAAATTTCTTTTACTGAGCATGCCCCTTTGCCAAATGGGTTTATAGATACAACACCTGAAAAGGACAGCGCAATGGAGTGGGAAAAACTTGGTCAATATTTCACAGAAATAGAACGGGTGAAAAAGTACTATCAAGGAAGAATCCAGATTCATGCAGGATTGGAGATCGATTATATCGAAGACTATGAAAAAGAAATCAAAGCATTCTTGAATGAAATAGGTACGAAGCTCGATGATGCCATTTTATCTGTGCATTTTTTAAAGCATGAAGATACCTATCATTGTCTCGATTATAGTCCGCAATATTTTGCCGAAATGGTTGAAATTTTCGGTTCTGTAGAAGCTATCTATCAGAAATATTATGAGACAGTACGCCAATCCCTTCTCGCCGATTTGGGCCGCTATAAACCAAAAAGGATCGGGCATCCGACCCTTGTCCATAAATTTCAAAATCGTTTTCCGTTCCATGGTGACGAACGCACCATCATTCTTGACATTTTGGAAGAAATCAGTGAGCAAGGCTGCGAAATTGACTATAACGGGGCGGGGGTAGCCAAGCCTTTATGCCGCGAACCATACCCATCCGATTGGATAGTTGAAATAGCAAAGGAAAAGCAGATTCCGCTTATTTATGGCTCAGATGCTCATCAGGTGAAAGAACTGGGACAAGGTTATCGGCAGTTGCTCCTCTAATAAGAAAAGCGCAAGCGCCTTGCTCAGCGACGTATGGACTGGAGCACTCCGGACTGAGATAAAGGAAACACGAAGAGCACGTAGTGCGATTCGATGCTGACTTATCGTAGGGAGGAAGGGCGAAGTACACTAGTCGCTAGGCGCTGGAGCTGGACATTTACCAGACTTCAGAAACCTTAGAACAAGGAAAGCAACACTTTATGATGATCGTCCCTCTTATGGGCAAACGATGATCATAAAGCGTACCTTTCTTTTTTGCTTAACTGTGGCGAAAGGACGTTGTCTAACCAATGATACAGTTCCCCAAGATACTTATCGATAAAATGTTTTTCATGTGGAAAGATATGAAGAACCTCAGAAATATAATGGCTGTTGATAAACGGCATGGTCAACATCCCCTTCAATTGAATAATAAAATAGTGACTGCTTAATTTCTTATATTCCTGTTTTTTTACTCCATACTCCAATATCCTAGTCAAGTAATACCTTTCCTTTACTAAATAGGTTGACATTATTTCGCGTACTATTTGCGAATCAAGCGACATTTCCCGCAAAACAAATCTTGCTAATGGAATATTCTCACAATGGAATACAAGGAGATTTTTTATAATATTTTTCATGCAATCCTTGGCGCTTTTCTCTAGTTCACCCAATCCTTTTTCAATCTCCGCCATATAGCGTTCAAAATAAAGCGTAAAGCAATACTCTAAAAGGCCGTTTTTATTTTGAAAATAATAAGAAATATTTGCGATGTTTACCTTTGCTTTTTTAGCAATATCTCTGATGGTTGTACCATTGAATCCGTTCGTATTAAATAAAATAATGGCCGCATCCGCAATTTCATCCTTTGCATTTCTTCTCACGTCTCTTCCCCCTTTATCTTCAATAAGGTTGTATGATTCTTCAATTCTCTTTTTTTTCTGATTATCCTTTGAGTATTTCTCGACACAAAAGCCTGATTCCCCTTGTTTCGTCAATCAGAATCCCGGAGTACATGCCTTATTAGAACGCATTTTTGTTTATACAGTCGAATCATATCTGTCAGCGGCGAAAATTTCTGTGAAAATAAAAAAGAAGGCTGTCCCTCTATGCACTCTAGTATGACTAGATATTTCTAGAGGGTCACCCCCTTGATTTTAGGTTTATTCACTTTTCTGAATGACAACTTTATTTTTGCCGGTTGTCTTTGCTTCGTACAACGCTTTATCTGCCCGTTTAAAAAGAGAAAGATACGAGTCATTCTTACTTTTTTTCCAGTAGGAGAGACCGCAGGAAACTGTTACTGTCGGCTGCGAGGTTTCCCTGACTTTTTTCACAAGACGTTCCGCGATTTGGCGCCCTATTTCCACTGGTATCCGTGGAAGATAAACGGCCAGTTCTTCGCCTCCCCATCTTGCCCCAATATCTGTACCCCGGATATTAGAACGGATAATGTCAGCCACTTGAATTATGACTTCATCCCCAACTTGATGACCATATGTGTCATTAATTCTTTTAAAATTATCAATATCAATAATAATGAATGTTCCGCCGCCATCCTCCTGCATCGAAGCTTTGATTTTGTCATCGAGGAAATTCCTTGAATATAGCTTTGTTAAATAATCTGTTACGACCATCTTTTCCAGTTCCTCGCGCAATATCGTATTTGAAAAAGCCAAAGTGGAATGCTGAATTAATGATACATATAGTTTGAATGTATCAAACGAGAAAAAATAGGGTTTCCGATGCAAAGCGAGCGCGTATCCCTTTAATCCTCCTGAATGAACCATCGGTACTGCCATTGCTGACTGATACAAGCTGGCATTTGCTTCGCCGGGCAGTGCTAAATCACCAATAAATAAAGCCTCTTTTTCTTGAATAATCTTCTCTTTAAAAAATTCAACAAAAACCTTAGATTCTTCGGAGAAAAAAAACGATGTGCTCCCATGCTGGACAATTGGATTCATATCTCCGTAAGAAAATAGAATAAATGCTGTTTCTTCGGCCGAAAAAGAGGTTACTATCTGCTGTGACATATAATCCATTGTGTCAGCAAGACGCAGATGGGTGTTTAAATAGCGGGTTGTCTCGTTGATAAGCTGCAAATCGGCAACAAGCTGTTTCGACTGTTCATATAATTGTGCATTCTCAATGGCACCGCCAGCTGTAGTAGCAAGCAAAGAAATAAATTCCACTTCATTTTTGGGGAATACAAGAGTATTTGGCGCGATCACCTGCAGTACTCCATACACCCCCTGCTTCCCTTTAAGCGGGGCATATAGGATCGATTTTCTTTCCTGTATGGAGTCCTCAATAGCAATAGACCCGGAGACATATGACTGCATTAATGAGGTATCTTCACAGTCATAGTCTAAACTTTTAATTGGCAGGCCTTTGTATCCTTTATGATCCTGAGAGAGAAAAAGAAAATAGGTGAAACCCGGGTAAACATCTTTTAAAGTAAGGATAATTTCCTCTAACACAGATTCTTTATTCATCGAAGAATGGAATTTCTCTGTCACACGGTAAAGCTGTTTATATCTGTTTTCCTCTGTAATAGCCTTACTCGATTTTTTTTCCTTTTCCATGTTATCACCACCTGGAAATAAGGTTTTATAGTAATTGGTTCTTTTTTCATTATATAGGTATAAATCACTAATATTTTACCATACTTTCGCACTATGTAAATCATATTTATATTGATACGAGATTGAAAATGATCTTGACATTATTTCAGAAAAAATTATATAATACTCTTTGTGTAAAATATCGCAGCTTATGTGAGTGCTTTTTTGGTTTCATTTTGTTCCTCGTCGTGCAATTAAGATTATTCTTTCTAAGTTAGATTCCTCTAACTTTCGCATTTCGATGATGATGGTGTATTGTGTAACCCTTAGCTGCCAGGGCGAAGGTACATGAAAACAAAATGTCCAGAAATGAGTTTCGCATCTGTTTTTATTTTACCCAAATAAAAACATAGAGGAGGAGTCAATTAATGGCTCGTTATACAGGTCCAAGTTGGAAATTATCCCGTCGTTTAGGAATCTCTTTAAGCGGCACAGGTAAAGAATTAGAAAAACGCCCTTATGCTCCTGGACAACATGGTCCAAACCAACGCAAAAAACTATCTGAATATGGTTTACAATTACAAGAAAAACAAAAGCTTCGCCATATGTACGGTGTAAATGAGCGCCAATTCCGCAACCTATTTGATAAAGCAGGGAAAATGGCTGGTATCCACGGCGAAAACTTTATGGTTCTTTTAGAATCTCGTTTAGATAATCTTGTATACCGTTTAGGTTTAGCGCGTACTCGCCGTGCAGCTCGTCAGCTTGTAAACCACGGTCATATTCTAGTAGATGGCAAACGTGTTGATATTCCATCATACCGTGTATCATTAGGACAAACAATCGGCGTTCGTGAAAAATCACGCAACCTTGAGATCATTAAAGAAGCAATCGAAGTGAACAATTATGTTCCTGATTACTTAACTTTTGATGCTGATAAATTAGAAGGAACATATACTCGTTTACCAGAGCGTTCTGAACTTCCAGCTGAAATTAATGAATCATTCATCGTTGAGTTCTACTCTCGTTAATTTGAAGTTTCAAAACCTTGCCGTATTGGCAAGGTTTTTTTCTGCCCAAAAAAATTGGTGTCAGGCACTGCAAATGGACATTTGTCTTTTCACGGTGCCTGACACCTTTATGATTAGTATTTAATTAAGAAATATTTCTTTTTCCCTCTGCGGATGACAGTGAATTGACCTTCGATCCGATCTTTTTCGGAGACTACATAATCTGTTTCCGTGATTCGACTTCCATTAAGATAAATCGCTCCATTGGCTGTATCCTCTCTTGCCTGCCGTTTAGAAGAAACGATTTTTGCTGCGATAAGCAAATCAACGATTCCAACTTCTTCACCTGTTGTATGTTCATAGGTTGGAACATCCTTAAAGCCCTGCTTAATTTCAGCAGCCGTTAAATTTTGAATATCACCATTAAAAAGGGCCTCCGTGATTTTTACTGCCTGATCCAAGGCTGACTGGCCATGAATCAGCCTTGTCATTTCTTCTGCTAATGCTTTTTGTGCCTTCCGTAAATGCGGCTCTGTTTGCACCGATTGTTCCAACTCTTCTATTTCTTCCTTCGCTAAGAAAGTAAAGAATTTCAAATACTTGATCACATCTGCATCCGCTGTATTAATCCAGAATTGATAAAATTCATATGGAGATGTTTTTTCTGGATCGAGCCATACAGCACCGCTCTCTGTTTTGCCAAATTTGGTTCCGTCTGCTTTTGTCACGAGCGGAATCGTTAATCCATATGCTTTAGAGTCTTCCGGTGCCATTTTGCGGATTAGCTCAAGTCCTGTTGTAATATTTCCCCACTGGTCACTGCCGCCGACTTGCATTTTACAATTATATTTCTCATAAAGGTGTAAGAAGTCCATTGCTTGTAAAATCGTATAAGTAAATTCAGTGAATGAAATCCCTGTTTCAAGTCTATTTGCAATCGTATCTTTTGCCAGCATATAGTTGACCCCGACATGTTTTCCATAGTCGCGCAGGAATGTAACAATGTCCATAGAGCCGGCCCAGTCATAGTTATTAACCATAATGGCCCCACGTTCACCTTCAAAATCAAAAATATGGCTCAATTGTTTCTGGATACATTCAACATTATGCTGGATAGCCTCTTGTGTTTGAAGTTTCCGCTCCTCACTTTTGCCACTTGGATCACCGATCATCCCTGTTGCCCCGCCTACAAGTACGATTGGCCGATGTCCATGCTGTTGGAAGCGTCTTAAGGTTAGAAAAGGTAATAAATGGCCGATATGCATACTATCAGCCGTCGGATCGACACCACAATATAAGGAAATGTTCTCCTTTTCCAATGTTTCTTGAATACCTTCTTCATCCGTTTGCTGGTAAATTATACCTCTCCACTGTAAATCTTCAAGTAATGTCATAATTTCATGTCCTCCTCAAAATAAAATAAAAACGTCCCTGCAAACATGCAGGGACGCTAAAATGCGCGGTACCACCCAAATTGAAGACAATCTCTTCCACTCAAAAATCGATAACGGTTCAAATCCGTTCACTATTACTAAAGATTACTTGTTCATAGTGAAAGCTCCGGGAGGTAATTCGCCGCTTCTATATGCACCGGCTCACAGCAAACGCCGGCTCTCTTTAGCAGGGATAGAAGTACTACTAATTTCCCATCAAAGCTTTTATTCTTTTCATGTTAATATTGCATTTTTATCATATTCAACAAAAATTGTCAAACTAAAGCAGGGAAATATGTGAAAATTCGACAGACTTATCAATTCCTTCCCCCGTTTATGCTATAATGTATTGGGATTTCAGAAGGGAGGATTTATGAAATTAGAAAAAGGCAAACGTAATAATAAGATAAAATCATTTATTCATAATCTCAAAACGAAAAAAGATGCAAAAAACA
>JABASM010000730.1:0-19288 GCA_019776545.1 Brachystomella parvula
ATATGACGTTCAATTTCTTAGAATGAACTTAAAAAAAGAATTAGCACTATTTCTGCCAAAAGAAAAAGTGATTACTTGAGCGTGAAGTGTAGTACATAGAGACGCTAGATAGAGTAACTCTGTCACTCACGTCCCCCATTATTTTTGAATTTTAAAAATAAAATTAAAGAAAAATTATTTTTCAAAGTTTAAAGCCTTAAATTCAAGTAATTAATCCGATTTGATTTTTCCGGATCAACAAAAGCATCTCATTCATTCCCGTTAGATGAGTCACGACTCCATTCAGACTTGGTCAGCTCGAAAAGTCAATAGAATCGGCAGCTGGAAATTGAAACAGATCTAGCGCAACTTCGTCATCACCAATTAAGCCAGCGCGCACTGCTCCCAGTGTCAGCAGAACGCTTCACTAACAAAGGCGAGAAGATAAAAGAGCTCATCCTCATAAATTATTCAGCTGAGGACGTAAGGAGAATTAAGTTCAATTTCCATCCACCAGTTCCAGCAAGCACGAGCACCTATCAGCAGGCGTAAGTGGAACATCTGCTCTTATCCGAAAGTCAGCGAGGAAGAAAGAACTGAGATCCTGCCAGCGCACCTGCCATCCATCCCTGCTTTAACTTTCTCTATCCCCTAGCCAAGGCGTTTAAAAACAAAGGACTCAAGATGCAACCTGCCCAACCGAGTTTCATTTCCTAGCATCAGCCCTTAAGGCTCGTCTAAATATACGTAGGTAGTCAAGGGCTCAATCACACAAAAAAAATTCAAATCGGCGCCGTGAAGTCCACTGGTGGTGTCTGGAGGGTTACCCCATAAGAAATCCCAATTTAATTTACTACCTTCACCTGGCCGTCTCACTTCTCACCTTTCTATTCTTTCTCTTTCTTCTCACAAGATCATCTGACTCCAAAATCCCAATAATCATAATTTGAGTAGACAGGGGAGATTCTCATTCAGTACATGGATGGGAATATTAAGAACAGTACGTCACACAGCCATGGTAGTGATGATCTGATGAGTAAATAAGTATTCTAAAAATAGAACTTAATTTGCAGGAGGAGGGAGAGCAGAATAGAAAAAGTGTGAGGGAAATTTTCACACGCTAACACTCGCTAGGCTGGTCTTTACGTTGTTGGAACAAGACAAGGATTCACCTTTAATGACTTTTGAAATTATATATACAATTAGACATTTAAAATCATTTGCTTGATTTCTTAGGGGTTGACCTGGTCGGCTCTGATTGGTCGAGAGATGATATGTACACTGTCTCTAGCGTAAGGAAATGAGCAAACGCGTACAACAGGTGAAGAAAATGAATAAGGAAAACTTGTTCTACTCAATAACCCCTTGTCATATACCAAGAAAAAAAAATAAGTAAAGAAAATAACAATAGAATTATTAAGGGTAGCCCTTGCCTTCTAATTCTTCAGGAATCCTCATCCAGTCAAAGCACGAGACTAATCTATTTTCAGCAAATTGACCTAAAGCGTCATTCTATTTTTATTTTTTTCCAAAAAAAGCCGACCGGGTCAACTGAAGTCAACTCATGTGAACGGCCCGACTTCTTTCAAATTGATCTAAAAATAAAATAATGAAATGCATTGTGCGTTTAAAAATAATAGAAGCGTCCTTCCTTTGTTTCACAATAATATGTTAACCCTCTTCCTCCCCTCATTAGAAAAATTGAGGTGAGAGGATGAGTCTGGCAATTACATAGTCGCATCTAATACCTTCCACACATTCGCATAATCAAGAGAAAAAAAATGACAATGATCACCGTAGTCAACCAACTACGTCACGTAAAGAGTCTCATTCAACTTCTGCATCTTCCTCAGAAGCCATGGCCAGAAGCCAGCCCCACCTCATCGCAGGATACGATGCTCTCGACTATGCCTCTCTCAAGCGCTTAGCATTTTTATTTTTTTTGCAAAGCTGAACTCAGATAACATGACCAGGGATGGTTAATCCCCTGTCTCCCCTCTCCAGAAATTCATCGCAGTATGTAGAAGCATTCACCACAAACCGACTGCTATTCTCCAAAGGCGGATTAACGTTAAACTAAAAGAAAGCTATAGGAAACTCATCATTAATCCACCATATAGAACATGAGCAAAGCCAATTATCTCCTGCGAAAACCCCTATATGCTATGCAAAAAATGTGTGCAGAAAACATGACGCATCCGCCTAGTGAATTATTATATTTCTTACTCACCAACAACCAGATGACCAAAAATTCATGCTATAAAAAATACGAGGATATACCCTTCTGCCTCTACGCCTTTCTGCTCTGCCTCTCATCAAAAAAGAAAACGTAGGAAACGCATGCCATAGTACCAAACCCAATACACATGTCCACTACAGAAGGCTAAAACCGTAATATAGTTACATTTTCGCAGAAGGAGATTATTGTATTNATTTTCGCAGAAGGAGATTATTGTATTCTACGCTAAATTTTGCATCAGGTAGGGTGCACCGTCAATTCAGCTTATGGGTATTTTCAACGTAACTGCTCGATTAAAGCCGATGATCTCCAAAACTGCTTCAAACGCCTAATGAGAAAACTCTATCGCAGCAGAAATTCGTCCTGATGTCCCAAGTGTTGAAATTTTTTTTTTTCTGCATCTGCGGAGGTCAATTCTTAGCCCCTATAAGCAGAGAAAACTTGCGAGGATGCCAGAGGACTTTAAAAAAAATGGCAGATCTTGATTGGGAAAGCAGGATAGATTTCTGCTCCGGCAGAATTTTCTGATTAGGCGCTCAAAGCAATTTAGGAGACGGCTTCAATTGAGCAGCGCGCAGGGGCATAACCTAAGCTAAACTGACGGTGAACCCTGCCTATTTAGTATTTAGCGTAGAAGGATGCCCTTGAGATTTGCGAAGAATTAAACGTAAGGCATCTAAAGGTGGATTTTTCTAGCCTTTTATAGTGGACACCCGCACACAAAACCCGCAAAATCACACAATGAAACAAACAACAACAATTTTTTCTTCATCATAGCATAGTCCGCTATGATCATAGCCTGCTAGTCGCTAGTCAAAGGCAAGATGTAATGGAGTCTAATGGGAATTTTCTGATTAGGCGCTCAAAGCAATTTAGGAGACGGCTTCAATTGAGCAGCGCGCAGGGGCATAACCTAAGCTAAACTGACGGTGAACCCTGCCTATTAATTTAGCGTAGAAGGATGCCCTTGAGATTTGCGAAGAATTAAACGTAAGGCATCTAAAGGTGGATTTTTCTAGCCTTTTATAGTGGACACCCGCTATATCCAAAATCACACAATGAAACAAACAACAACAATTTTTTCTTCATCATAGCATAGTCCGCTATGATCATAGCCTGCTAGTCGCTAGTCAAAGGCAAGATGTAATGGAGTCTAGTAATGGGAAGCAGATGACTGAACCCAACCAACCAGTAGTCCCACTCCTCCCCCGGACAACAGACTTAAAGCTGAGATTAAACGAAGGCTGGTCAATTGGAACGATAAGAAGAAGCTGAACGAGTGGACCACTTGAATTTAAGGCAGACGAAAGCTTATCTTTAAAGTGGATTAGAAAAGTAAACTTTTTAAGAAATAATTCGTTTCATAATCACCAGAAAAAAAAAACGAATCAGAAAAGAAAAGCAAGACCAGAAAAAGCAAAATATAGAAATAAATCATTTTGTCTCTAAAAATGCTCATGCGCGTGAATTATATCTTCAGCGGTGCATTGTAAGATGTTGTTGTGTGACTGGTGCCGGTTTGCTCCGGGTTCAGATCCAGGTTAATTTTGGTTTTTTAACGAATGTTAAAAACAGTTGCATAATTTTAAGACGGAGTGGAAGCTAAGACATACGCATAATTTATTTAACGAGATGAGGGCATTTTTTTTTCTTAACTCAAACTGAAGTCCGAAGAAATTGCATACGGAAATTCAAAGAGCCCCAAAATGGAGCATTCAGAAATCTTATCTGATCGATACAGAAATGATTTGACTATTATATTCCTTTATCACTTCAAGTTGTTAACAAAACAAGGTACTTATTGATTTTTAGTATTGTTTTAGAAGTGACTCGTCCTTGCTCTGTTCATTCCTACCGATTCAGAAAGAAATCAAGATATTTTTAGAAGGATTTCTGCTTAGAAAAAAGACCAATGACGTGACACAAGGATGGGATAAACCTAAAGTGACAAGACATCCTATCATTCTCATTAAAATAACTTGAATTAGTACTTCCTCTAATTCTCCAGACTCTCTCTGCTCTACCAGCCAATTCATTTCCAAATCCCAAATGCAAAAATCTAACCGACAAAACAAAAACTGTAAAGATTAAAAGCCTCTAACCCCGTTACATGTTATCCTTCTTTTCTTGAATGACTCCTAAAAGTAAACCACAAGAAAATAAGGGAACGGATGCAGTATATTTTATCTTCAAATTCAATACTATTTTTTATTTTTCAATTCAGTAGACCTACAACTTTCCCAGTTATAGTAGCATAAAAAAAACGACAACAAAAAAGTGACTCACACTAGCTCGCCGTCGTGCTCACTACTACTACCTCCACATCCACAACAAAAGAGAGCTGAAACAGGAAGTTCATTGAATACGAGATCAATTTCATTCAAAGAAAAATTGAAAGATGTATTATGTATTCCAAGGATTACAGAATTCAAAATGGTGTTGTCGAACCTTAAAAAAAGATGAATACAAAAAAATTATGTTGAAAAATAATCTACCGACGTTCTTTTCTGGTTCATCAAGAAACAATAACAAAGCATCTTCCTGAAAATCAAGATAATAAGCAGTTCAAAAGAGGAGGGGAGAATCAATTCACTCTTTGACTTAAATCCCTAGTTTTATTTTTAGATTCATAGGGTGCAGGGATACCATCCTTTAGCAGAAGTCTCAAGGCCCTTTAAAGGTACTGCTTTGAGAAATTCCAAACAAAAAAATTACTGGAGAAGCCCCTGTACCTAGCTACTTGGTCGATGGGAACGACCGGGAAGAGGGAATCCCTCTCAGCAGTGTTTAAGTATTTTTATGATGACGAGGAACCTTTAAGGGCTGCACCAGCAGCTCCAGCCAACCACTACTCCCACAGAATCTTCTAGCACCACCATCACAGAATGAGCAGGTTACATTCAGTATATCCCCACCCTGAGAACGGAGATACAGAAGTATAGACAAAAAGTTAATAGCAGACTGACGTCGTCGTCTTGAAAAGGGTCTAAAGGGTCTTCCCTTTTGTTGTCAAACCGCTTTTTCCTCAACCTATTTTTTCCATGGCTTTAGATGAATGCCCAGAAGCAAGGTTCTTGGAATTTATAATAACACCCCCTCAATCAGCAGCATCAGCCGAGAAAATGAAAATTTAGAGTGGATAATTGGACCTGATTGGTTTATCGTTGAGTTAATTGAGAATTAATTTTATCGGCATGCGATTTAGACTATAAACGCTACCTCAACTTTGAAGGTAATTTTAGGAATAAGCCCAGATTCTTATAAGTGAAATTATTATCTCTCTCACCTCTGGTACGTTTCCTCATTTTGAAGATGTGAATTCACTCCGTAATTACTCCAGTACACTTTCACAGGACGATAGGGAGGAGGAACCGACTTATTTAGTTTCTTCCAGGTTGATCAATGTATCCAAGAGTTCCCCGAGTTATTTGCTTCCTGGAAACGGACTTGGTGATCAAGCCTCTGCTGAGCTTTTACGCTTTTACCAAAAGTTCTATTGTTGCAGTTAGCTTGAACTCATTTCCCTTCTTCACGTAGTATAACAACAATGGGTATGGACTTGCTGGTGCCAAGATTCCTGGTTGCTGCGGTATAGAGTACTGCTTGAGGCAGGGTGATTATACGAGGAGAGTACGAAGGATGAATGTAATAAATGCAGAAAGGAAAACAAGCTATCTTACGTCACAAACACTTATCGATTCCAAGTTAAAGCAGAGAATTAAACGAGTATGAGTTGTAAGACTGATTCTGTCGTCACACCAGCACCTTATCTGATTGTTATAAAGTTCAAGTGAGAGGAATACCACACCATCATAGTCATTCGTCATCCCCAGTACATCTAAACCTTGATTAGAGAGTAAAAGTCAATTTAGAGTCATTCTTAAGGCTGATCAGCTTTGATTACACGACTCACGTGCTGGCAAGACAAAATAGGCATCAAGAAATCGATCGCTCGCCTGAAATTAGTAATAACAGAAAATTAATTAAATCCACTCATACTCATACCATATTAGTTGTAGAGCGATGTCATTAATCTGATTCCAGCGACTAAGGAGACCGGATAAATAAAGGGAAAAGTAAGGAATGAGACATTACGGGACTGAGTCAGAACACACAGAGAGATCAATAAAACTGAACAAGTGGGGAGGGCTGGGAGCCGCTGCTTCTGCCGCATTCCACCTTACACAAAGGGATTCCCCAGGAATTGCAAGGGAACCAACATGTTTGAACAGGAAAAAAGCTCACCTCTGACCTGGATTTCCGTTTCATTGACCTTCTGCTTACGGATAGTTGGTTTGGAAGGAACTTGACGTGGCTTAATTAAATGTTGACAAGTAATTGGGTGTTAGACGATCGTACGTAGCTCCTCT
Organism: Brachystomella parvula; assembly: GCA_019776545.1. Classification (NCBI taxonomy): domain Eukaryota; kingdom Metazoa; phylum Arthropoda; class Collembola; order Poduromorpha; family Brachystomellidae; genus Brachystomella; species Brachystomella parvula. Next base: position 6,589 of record JABASM010000730.1, read on the forward strand.
CCTCACGAACACTAAAAACGCAATGAAGAGGGGTAAAAATGGAATGTAGGAATATCCCTACTCAGCAGACACAGGGACCTGCCAGCAAAAAATCCAAAACTTCACGTTGCGTTGCTTCTTCCCTTCTTCCTTCGTGTTTCATTTCATTGCACTGTAATGCGATGATGAGTAATCCTTTTTTTCCTTGGCTGCTGTTTGGTTGTTGTGAGGCAGACAAGGCAGCGATTTTATTATGGGGGGGGGGGGGGGGGGGGAGGGGTCAGACTGGAATAGGGAGATTGGGCTTGGGCTGTCTCCACTGACTTCAGGTCAGGTCAGTCAGGATTTATCACATTCATGAACAGTGAACTCCAGTTTTTGAATCCGTATAGTATTCATTCGTGAAGACGGATTTCAGGGATTTTTAGATTTGACTATATTTTTTTATTCAAAGAATTTCCAGATTTGAATGTTGGAATTTTCGAGCTTAATTTGGATTTCAAAATTTTCTCCGATTTTCTCATGAGTTTGGATGAATTTTTTTTTTAAAGTTCTAGAGCTAGAGGTTTTTATATTTGGATTATTATTCTTTTTTTCTTTTTTTTTGCAAAAACAAAGGGTAATGCTTTTGATGATTTTTTATTATTAAAAATTAATGTTGGAATTAAGAGCACTGAAAGAAATAAGCCCGCAGCAGAAAATCTGATTTTCCAGCCGCCAGAAAGAATTAAGAAAATTTTTTACAAATACTGTTCCGAAAAATCCAGGTTGGTTCTGATCCATGAAAATGAAGATGAAGAATAGTCGGAAAAGACGGGTTTGGTCTTTGGTGATTCAGGATTTTAGAAAATTGAAAAGTGCGTGGAGTAAAGGCCGAGATCCTGGTTTGACCATTTTGGAGGATATACACAGCGAAATCGGTGAATTTTAAGAGCTTTCTCTCGATTCTTAATTTTTTCTTTTTTTTTGCCGCAGGTCTAAGGCGGGTCACCGGAAGTGGAAGTAGAAACGTATAAGGATGCATAAAAAATTATAAGCGAAAAGTTCCTTAGTTTATTATTAAATTCGATCAAGCTTATGATTCAACTTTCACTGGCATATCTGCAGCACTGTTAAAATAAGATTCGTATTTGAATGCCGTATACGTACGAGGGGTTTTTTCTCGAATCGAATTTCGAATGACCGGAATTTCTCCTGGGAAGTTCGTATTCGAACTTCTAACGATTGGGAAATTATAGAATGACACAATTTTGCCTTTGAAATTCAAATGAGAAGAATTTTTCCTTTCAAACTCTAATGATAGGATAAGGACCTTGAAATTCGAATTTTGAATGGCCAGAATTTCTCCATTGGATTTCGGTTTCGAATTTCGAGTGAGACGAGTTTCTGCATTGAAATAGTTTTCGAACTTCGGAGGCTTTCTCCTTTGAAATTCCTACTCGAATTTCGACTGACTGAGATGAGTTTTTCCTTAAAAATTCGGATTGAATATTTGAATTTCTCCATTGAAATTTGTATTCCAATTTCGAAAAAGACGAATTTCTTGCTTGAAATTTCTTGTTCTTTCGAATGATTCCTTTTCTGCTACTATATGCTTCGATTAATTTGAAACTGTTTTTCGGAAGATCAAACTACTGGACTCACGCCAAGTTTATCAAAATAGGGAAAGTCTTGGACAGTTAGACAGTATTCTCCGCTTGTATAGCATCAATGATCATAAGTCAATATCAACATCAATTAGCTACAGAAATAGGATAAGACTCGGATTCACCTTTCATTTCAAAGGGAAAAATTTCATAATTTTTTTTTACTTTTTCGTTCTGAGTTTGGGTGCTGAAAACGTTGATGCCCAGGCGTGAAGTACTTTTAAATGGAATACTGTACCGATGAAGCAAGTATTCGGGGCATCTGGTGTTGCTGGTGACCTGCCTTGTTTTTATTCTGCAGGTTGAACATATGAAATGAACGTTGATTGAAGTTATTTTCCACTGCAGCACTAGTCTAGTAAGTTTTACCCATTTCACATGAATAAATTCATTCGGCCAAATAAAATGAAACGTAAATATTTTCCTGAAAATCCAAAATAAATCTCGTCCATAATTTTTTATTTAAGTGCTTTCACATAATAAATCAGTTAACATCAGCATGACTTTTCCAAATAATTGGTTCAAATCAAGAAGAAGACAATTTTTCTAGACATCTCTTCGTCAAAAGGAAAGAATTGCCTGTATTCAATCACCACCAACAAAAATTAAAAGGAAATGCACTCTTGGCTTTTGCCAAAGAATTATGGTTGATTATGATTAGTAGGTTATTTATTTTGATATAAACCTATGTCGTGTTCAGAAGCTTCACCGTAGGTCTGGCTCACAATCATTTTCCTAGAACATAATAATAAGCAAAAACCAAAGAATTATTGAACAGTTTACCATTTGATCAAGTTGCAATCGAACTCCTTTAAAATTACTTTAAAAATTTCATTGTGACGAGCAATTTCACTGACTGGTCGACGACAGGTCTACGATGTTCAGACAGCGGCGGTCTCCGTGGGTGTGGTTACGAGCCCTTTACCAGAGATAAGTGTCTTGAATTGTTCTGGGATAGGCCACTCGGACTAAGTACATAAGAAGTTGAATAAAACTGGTGCAACTATTAATTATGAAATTTTCTGGCAGTTATTTAACTTACGTATTCTCCGCTTTCCCCTTTTGGAACCATGACGTTGAGAGCGGAAGACTTCGATGAGACGATTTCAACCTCGAGAGATTCCTGACTCAGGAACATCTGAAGACCGTCTACTTTGTCGATCGTAACCGTTGGGACTTTACCCATGACCTTAGAAGGAACAAATTTAAGAAAATGACACAGTAAGTATAAGATAAGTTAACGTTGAGCTTTAAATTACCTGCATCTGGCAGTCCCTACAATTGACAAACTCCACGGAAGACACGAGTGAATCAAAAACAACAGCAGTCTTGACACATGAGTCGATGACAATCGAGTTGATTTTCCCCTTGATCGTCAGAACAGAGTCTTTGCACGCAAACACGTAAACAACTTGATTCATCTCAACTTTATCTATTTTAAGTGACTTATTCCCAATTTGGTATTCCACAATCCATTTCTTTCCCTCGAGTGCAAATATTGGTGGTTTGGATGCAGGTGTAACGGAGGCCTTGGTGACTGGAGCAGAGGTGGATGAGCCTTCTTTTGATGGTACTGTGCTTCCGGCACGTAGAGAAGGGTTCTTATGGGTTTGCATCTCAGCAGTGACTGGTCTCAGTCCTGCTGTTACTCCTTCTCCCTTATTCAGCGAAGCAAACAATGCAGCCCGATCATCTGATACTGCTAAGTTTTGAATATCTCCAATCTCAAAAGCTGGTGGAGGAGGAGGTGGGGGTGGTGGGCCACCTGGTGCGCCAGTAGTAGCAGCGCCGCCTATAATATTTTAAAAAGACGTACAAATAATTCCATACATCCCAAAAACATGAAAAAAAAATTCACTCATGACAAATTACCGGTATAAGGAGCTTTTCCCCAAACAAGTCCAGTAGTATGATTTTTCTTGACATAGGCTTGCAGAGCAGTCAGTGTTGATAGCCAACACTTTACCCATTCAGCATGTCCAGGTCTGTAGATCAGACGTGAAAAGTAAAAATTCGATGTTACAAAATGTATTCCATGTGGCACTTACTTTTCTTTAAAGTCTTTCAAAACACGGTTAGTGTAGAACTGACCAGCGTCGTTCATTTCTTTGATGTATGGACCCGGGGCAGGACTCTACATAAAAGCAGCATAAGGCTAACTGGAAACGGAAATAAGGTCTGATTCAAGCTCTTACAATGGTAACCCAGGCAAGTGCAGGGATGCTCTCAGAAATGCCGGATAAGTGGTTGAAGAATGGACTCTTTCGACGTGACTCTCGATAATTTTGGATCTCAGTAATTGAGGCCGCTGTATCGCTCAGCAGTTGCTGGAACTTGGCATCATCAGGCTTTGAATGCTTCGTTGCAATTTGAAGAAATTCGCTTTGGGCTCTAAAAGTTAAAAACCAAATTCAATTAAAAATAAAAAATAAGCATGGTGCTTAGCCAATTAAAAAAAATTCTTACTTGAATGCCTTGTCGACAAGACAAGCATGTTCGGCGATTTCTCCACCGAGTTGATTAGCAGTTTGAAGGAATTGTGCCAAATAGACACCCACGATCTCTTGGTCAAATTCCAAAGCGGACGGAGCCAAATCTATAAAAGATCAACAACATAAGACACACTTATAAGTTCCAATTTCTTTTAGAATTTTTTTCTGCCATGCCATGGGGTATCTAAGTTAATAAATGAATTATACAGGACGCCTTTGGCTTCCTCTTTCTGAGATTATATCCCTATACCCCACACACTCACCGAAAATTCCGTTAAAATCCACCATCAATCCCTTTATGGTTTCATTCACTAACTTCATTAGCCGAGCAAAAATGAAATCAACGTACCTGACATATTTGAAAGGGATTCGTCTGGAGTTTCCTGGAAGGTCTGTAATTTTGAGCTAGAAGCAACTTTCTTTGGATTTGATTCTGCCTCAGTAGAGTCGGATTCTGTTGAATTAAAAAATCCTTTATTACTCAGTTAAATGTATTTTAATTTCAAGCAAACCTGACAGTAGGGTAAGACTGCTGCTGAAGCTACTTTACAGGAAGTTAACGTTATGCTTGGGGTAATCGCTACGGTTCCTTGTAAATCATAACGGAAACGAAAAGTTGTTATAAAATTACAGATCCTATATCCTATTAAACAAAACTGTGAGCCGTTTTAGTAAGCAAGCAACTAATCATATAAAGACGGCTCGAGTAGCAGGAAATGAAAGTACAAACGCCATGACCGCTTCTACCGCAAACCAAGTAAAGTTGGAGTTTCGCTGAAACTGAACACTAGAGGAAATAGCATGCTTATCCGCCTATCAAGCGAATCAAGCTGAAAGTTAGGTAACGTAAGGCTCAACGTACTTGCTCGCCAAAAATTTCGAAGATGGCTATAGGTGACTGATGGAGCTTCTTCTGACATAGCTACAAGCAAAAGTCAAAGACCACACCACGCAGAGGTACAAAAACTGAAGAATCAATCACCGATATTAAAGAATACTTGCAGTAATAGTAACAGTTGCTGTAAGTAGGGAAGTAGGGTATTAGCTGCAGCAGTTCTAAAGCTGAAGGAGTAGTGACTGAGTACTCTGCATCTGTATCATAGTATGTACCGGCAAATCGGCAGGCGGGCCCTTTATGATCCTGTCAGAATACACTGCTTTCTGTACCGCCTGAAAATGGTCAGCGTAAGGAGATAATTAGCAGTAGGAAGCTAAAACAGTTAAAATTTAGTAAGGAATCAAAAGAAGCAAAAGTGCCATGGTAAAGTTACACAAGTAAGACGGCAGCCAGTAAGACTGCAGCACTGCACCAAGAGAAATGAAAAAGCAAATCTTTGATAACCTTGGTACTAAAACTACAACATACCTGATTTTTATGGATGTCAATTTGACGAATTGGTGACAGGATACGGTGACAATGTCAAACTAATGTCAACAAACAGAAAACCAATCAGAAACCACCGGCAAGTGAACCCTCTCCACCCGAAAGATAAACTCATACTGAATTCCCTAGAAGATGAGTCATAGCAAAAAATACTCACCCTCTAAACATGCCGGATTTTGCACCGGCAGTTTTCGGCATTGTTTTCCAGTTGAAAATGCGGCAAGCTTGATGCTTAGCAAAACCCATCAAAAACTTACTAAAAAATTCCTTCAGCCAAACTCTTACAGGCTCAAAATCCAAGCGATTATAAGATGTAGCGGTGTTGTAGGATCGCGTCGTACATCAAAAGAGTTATTATTATTATTATTATTATTTGAATTTATTTCCGTTTCATACGTAACATTTTTTAACAAAATGATAAGATACGGAGAAACGACCCTGGTGGATGGTGCGGGTTTTGGGAGTTAATAACTAGGACGCAGCATAATAAGTTTGGGATGCGTAAATCTTTGAAACGGAAGTTTATTTTTGAAACAGGTGAAGAAATTATTAAGGTTTTAACTGGGAGGGCCGATCGTTTGCCTCATTCGAAGGTGGGAGGGGCAAATACGGGGATAGTCACATTTTTGGAATTATGCTACACCACCAAAAACGGCTGGATTTAGGCAGCGGGAGCCTATGTTAAAGCAGCATACGCATACTACATCCTGAAGATACATTTGCTATATTGTTAGGTTTAAGAACGCTAGAGAACCTAACAACACAGGATGTAGTATGCTGCTTTAACATAGGCTCCCGCTGCCTAAATCCAGGCCCAAAAAGAGATCGTGGCTTAAGATGTCATAGCTCTTGTGCATCTTAAGTGACGAGATACTTGTTGGCTGTAGCACAGTCCCGAAAATTTTATTTCTCCCCTTTACTCCTTCCGCCTCCGAAGACTTTCGAGGCGAACGGGATTTTGGAAACAATACTTGTACAGGTGTCCAATATATATATACTAGACCATGACTTGCCTCTTCTCAAGACTTCTCATGACTGCCAAGTTTTTCTCTGGCTGTATGTCCGGAGTAATTTCTAAAAGATTTCCCGAATTCGAATCAAATGATAAAGATTTTTAAAGTTTGGAATTTTCCGACATGAAATTCGCAAGGCCAAAATCAGAATAATTTTTTTCAAGAAAATGCACCGTTTTCAGCTAATTAGAGACAAGCCCATTTATGCGAGTCATGAAGGGTGCTTGAGTGGGAGCGGCGTGTTACCCTTCTCATTCTTATCTTTCTGTCTTCAGAGTTCACTTGAAAACTTGTAGGGGTGAATTCAGTGTTTGTTGTTTTTTAATTGATTTTGATTAATTTGAGAATTGAGGCATACCAAAAATGGGGGATTCAGATGACGAGTACGACAGAAAGCGACGTGACAAGTTTCGCGGAGAACGAAGTGACTATCGGGAACCTGCTCGACGCCCTCCAGCAGATGACCGGAGAGGAGGACGCGATGACTGGAATGATCGGTAATTCAGCGTTATACGAATTGTTAACTATAGGATGTTATCTGTGACTTCAATATGTCTTTTTTATATACGCAGCGGAGGTTCGTCAGACTGGAATCGGAATCGCGGCGGTCCGCCACCGAGACAAATTGACTACCGGCTAGGAGGCGGCCCCCGCGCAGGACCTCATGAGTTCAGTCCACCAAACAAAAGGCCAAGACACGACTGGGGAGATCGAGACCGCTACAATCAGGATTCTTTTCCATCTTCTTCTTCAGGCTATGGATCTAATTATGATCATCCACCCCCGCCGATGCATGGAGGATATCTTCCGCCGCCACCTGGTCCGCCTCATCATCACCGGTAAGTTTTCCTTGGCAGGCAGCGTATGCTAGGCTTCAGTTTCACTTGACATCGTTTATTGTAGGGACGATGGGCAGCCCTCATTGCTATCATTCAAGGCTTGGCTCTCTAATCAGGACGACTCCATTTCGGATCAAGATGCATTGACTAAGTATGCAGAGTATAAGCAGGAGTTCAAGCGTCAGCAGTTGAATGAGTTCTTTGTAGCCCACCGTGACGAAGAGTGGTGAGTTATTTTTAACCCAACAACGGACCCAGAATTTTCCTTAACTTCTTTGAATACTAAATATTTAATCCCTTTTTCCTTTCTGGAGAAACCCCTCAGCTCTAGCATCAGTTGATAGGACAAGCTGCTTAGGCTTGTTGTTACAATGTAAAATGACCTGATTCTTTTCATGAACAGAGAGTCAGAACTCAAGACGTCAATGAAAGTAATCTTCGAAAGTATTAATCGAGTGTGGCGACCCAGGAAATATTTAATTAGTGAACAGCAATACTTATTTTGTCAGTGCTTCAATGTAATGAGAAATAATAGAAATCCTCGGTAGAAATAATGGAAATTCGTACCCTTCGGTTTTCTACCACACTGTACGGGTACGTTGACTCTGGGTAAGACTGCAACGCTGTTAATCCCTAACACTCAAATCACTGAAATTACTTTAGGATAAGCTACTCCTTGACGCTTATCAAATCCGTTTAGCGCAACTGAGGGATCATTTGTGAGTACGGGTGCGAGCTTCTCTTTTAGCGCGCATATCCGAGCAGAGTGGAACTTCAGCGATTCTTCAATCAGTCATCTAAGGACAAAAGAGTTTTCATTTTAATAAGCAAACTCTGGTGAAGCTAGAATAATTTCTTCCTCGGCTAATCCTCTGTTACTTTCTCTGTTTAGGTTTAAGAACAAGTACCATCCGGACGAGAGCGCGAAGCGGAAGGACGAGCAGTTACAAAATTTGAAGGTAAACAGTGAATGTTAATTTAAAACTAATTTCCTTCATTTGTATTTATTTTTCCTTTCCAGAAACGTGTAAACATCTTCATGGAATTTGTAGAGAAAAACCGTTTCGAAGGAGTTACTCTGGATGCACCCCATGCTGATCAGCTAACAAAGCTCATGGACTGGTACGTCATTCGACTCGAAGACGGAACTGACGAAATGGCAGCTAAGTTACTGAATGATGAGCCGAAATCCATCACTCCAAGGACCACGACTTCACCGGCTAAAGTTGTGCGTGTCTCTGAGTCAGAGAAGGAGCTCTCGAAAGAGAACGGAAAGAAGCAGCGGAAAGGATCCGATGATGGGGCAGCGAGTGAGTCGGATGACGATGAGAAGCCAGAAGCCAAAGCACCGAGTAAAGCAGACGGAGAAGAGAAGGAGTCGGAGAATGGGAAGAAAGAAGACGCAGAAGCTGAGAATTCTGGGGACGAAGAAAAACCCAAGAAGAAGAGAACGCTAAGCGCTGACTCAGGAGGTCCACAGTCCGTTGCTTCCCTGAATGACGAGGAGGAAAAAGGAGCAGATGCTGAAAAAGACAAGGTCAAAGAGAAGGAGAAGCCTGAAGAGCTTCCACAACTCCATCGTACTTCTTCCGTATTTCTTCGTAATATTGCTCCAGGAGTTGCAAAGGCCGAGATTGAGGCTCTCTGTGTGAAGTATCCTGGATTTTTGAGATCGGCTTTGGCGGATCCTCAACCGGAGCGCCGATGGTACCGTCGTGGATGGGTCACTTTTCAACGCAATGTTAACATCAAAGGTACACATTCCAGCATAATATGCATGCATATCAAAGTTATTTTCCTAAAAATTAATTTCTGTGAGCAGAAATCTGCTGGCAGTTAAACAACGTACGGATGAAGGACTCAGAGCTGGGGGCAATTATCAACCGTGACTTGCAGCGACGTGTTCGGACTGTCAACGGCATTACTCCTCATAAGACCATTGTAAGGAATGACATCCGCCTTGCGGCTCAAGTCATTCAATTTCTGGATTCGAAATGGAACCTCTGGGATGAAGACCCTGAGGCTGATAAGAAAGAAAGTTTTGGAGTCTACTCCACCAATCCTGTTTTGAAGAACATCACGGACTACCTCATTGAAGAGGCATCAGCCGAAGAGGAGGAGTTGCTGGCAATGGGTGGAGGGAGTGATGGTGAAGTGGAGGGAGAATCCGAGAAAAGTAACTCAATTGAAAGGTAAATTCCTGGAAAGTACAGCATGATTTACCATTAAAAAATACAGCTTTTATTCTTTGTGTCATTTGTTGTTATTTTTTCTTTTACAGAGATGAGGAGCTTATTCAAGTACTAGATCGACTCGTCCTGTACTTGCGCTTCGTCCACAGTTTGGACTATTATAACCATGCTGAGTATCCCTACGAGGACGATATGCCAAACCGTCTAGGAATCCTGCACGGGCGTGGAATTCCACCTGCTTCTAATGTACGCAAATCTTTATTATACCAATTAACTGTTAAACTGTTTTCTTTCATATTCACGATTTTGTGTTTTCAAGGTGGCCGTGACAGAGCTTCAAGAATACAATCGAAACTTCGAGCAAAAAATTACAACTTTCTGCCAGAAGACGGAAGCTCTCACTGAGGAAGAATGCAAAGCATTTGGAAAGAAGGAAGAAGAGGTTGAACTTGAAAAGTTCATTACGGCCAATACACAGGAGTTAGGAAAGGACAAATGGTTGTGCCCACTCTCAGGGAAAAAGTTCAAAGGCCCTGAATTCATTCGTAAGCATATTCAGAACAAGCATGCTGAGAAACTGGAAGAAGTTAAAAAAGAGGTACCTGAGGAATGCATGTTGTTTTCCGTATACGAAGCCAGACTCATGAACGCTGTTTTTTCTAGGTTGCATTTTTCAACAACTACTTGAAAGATCCGAAGCGTCCCAAGAATCCTGAGCGCCCATCAGCAGGAGATCGTGGTCCCCCAAGACGAGAGGCTCTTATGCCCGATCGAGGCGATTTTCATCAGCCACCCCCATATCCCCCGTAAGTTTTTTTTCGGATTTTATGCTCTACTCCGAGCCATGCAGGACTCCCGTTGGGAATTAGTAGAATCGCTTACAATTTAGACCTTGTCGTATTTACTGTAGGTACGGTGGTGGTGGGTATGGACCACCCCCTGGACCCATGTATGGTGGCTACGGAGGTGGACCTGGGCCACGATACTATGGTGGCTTCAATGGCCCGCCCCAACGTGGGCGAAATGATTTCCGTGGTCGTGGAGGAGGGAATCGTTCCATCATTAGCTATAGGGACTTGGATGCTCCAGCTGACTTGGACGACTTCTAAGTAGTCCCAAGAGAAAATCCAGGTGTGAAAACTCATGAGTTCTTCAGTTGCTACTTTAGTATCTAACGTTTTTTTCTTTATGCATTATGGCTATTGATCCATGTTATTCCATGAACACAGATAAGCCTGTCCTTTTTTTTTTGTTTCGCCATAGGCAAGCAAGACATTTTATCTTTATCTTAGATATTCTGATCAAATCAAATTTATTCTGCATAGTGGGACTTATTTAAATAAAATGAGTGTTAAGAGATCAGTGTCTTCTGCCCATCTTTTTTTACATTTTAATTTGACATTAAGAGAGCTGGGAGAAGTCCTTGGAAAATAAAGTCAGAATATCTAGAAGAAAATTTTTTCGAAAAAGTGAAAGAAGAAATACTATGGGAAAAGTGGAAAAAATGGGAAGTTCAAAAAACCGAAAAAGATAAATAGCGAATCCATTCAAAGTTAGAATCCACATTGTCACTTCTTGTAGAAAACGACTCAGGATTTTTAACCCTTTCCCAGGGTAAAGAAATTAAAATCCCTCAGAAACATTTTTCTCGTTTGTATATTCAAATTCGCCGGATTTATAATTTTATTTTAATTTATTTTACTGTTCATTTCACTTTTCTTACTAATTCGTGACAGATTCGAGGGATTTCTCTATAATTTCTCATATCTTACTAATACTTTGGAAATAAATAAGTTTTCTAATTAGAAAAACACCAAGCTATGGCAAAAGCCGAAATCGGAAAAAAATAAATTATTCTGAAGTGTACTCCATAGAAAATGGGAAGAGAGATTATTTAGAAGAAATTGGAGAATCCAGGAAAAAAAAGACTAAATCTAATCACTGGTAAACTCCAAATATGAATTCTAGGATTCTTTCTAACTCAGCTTCCACTTTTCCTACAAGTCCACCTTGCGCAGTTCGTCGTCGTCATAGCCGTCGCTGTACTCCATACTTGCTAACGGAGAAGGTGTGCCCGGTGGGAGCCGCTGCTCACAGTGTGGGTACTGATTCCAGGCCGACTGGTAGTACAGCATTCCACAGATGAGGAAGACCAGAAGTGGAACCAAAATACAAAATCCGATCTTGAGGGTTTTGACGCAGAATGAATCCGCTGAGGTGTTCTTGGCTCCTTCCTTCGCTTCTGGGAAAAGACGACGACGATATGACTTCTCAAGCGTATTTACTTTGGCAAATTTTCCATTCCGAAGACTCGTGTAGACTGCTGACGTCTGATATGCTTGATCTGCAAAGGATACGCTTCGGTAGGGTCGAGTTTGCGCGTTAGTCTCAGGAGATGAGCCAGGGGAAGAAGAAACTTCACTGGATGAGCCATTGTTGTTACTCTCATGGCGCCGTCTGTATGGAACGGGATTGGGTGCAAGTTTTTTCCTGTCACTCCATTCCCTAATTTTGTCTAGAAAAATCATTCCAACTTCGTAGATGTCCGCCTCAAGGGTCAACGGCATTTCAAAGTAGTCATCTCTGAAAAACGAGAACAAAAAATAGGTCAAATTAAATCGCTGAAATCAAAAATAAACAACCCAAAGCAGTGGAGTGGTCAGCAGGAGGGAGGAGGCCAAGGCAAGGCAAGGACGAGATTTCTTTGCTATTTTGAACGCGCGCTGGTTTAAATCATTTGAATTACGTTCTGAATTCCCATAACTTGCGTCCCAAAGAATTTCTTTCCAAAATCATGGAACCCAAGCAAAATGGAATCAAGCCGTGAGCAATTCATGGAAAAATTAGAAAAAAAAACTGAAACGCCAGGTTTTGGGAAAAAAGATTTAAAAAAAAAGCTAAGAACCGCTTAAAAAATGCACAAAAAAAATGATTTTCGGAAAACAAAGAAAAAATGCCCTAGGAAGATAGACGCGCGAAAGCGACGCCATGATGAACCACAATATCTATCTTCGCCGGTTAAAAAGTTCTTAGGAATGTAAAAATGGATGACTCACGTGATCTCACATCCGTCTTCCCAAGTAAACTGGCGATAGCGAACACAGTCGTGTGACACATTGGGGGTTTTGAGCCTATAGGCATATTTGAAGCAGAAA
>JABASM010000731.1:0-19279 GCA_019776545.1 Brachystomella parvula
CTCTGCCCCCCAAACCCCCCGAACCTAACATCTTAACAATTGCACCCAAAATTGAAGCCGCCAAAGGAAAATTTTTACGCTGTCTTCTTTTTACACACTTCGGAGAGAGAGAGGAGAGGCAGAGAGAAAGGCGAATTCTCAAGTACCATGATTTACAATGGTATTTTGAACTTTTTGAACTAACGACTCCCACAATTTACCAACTAACCCATCAACACACCCAAAATTACCTAAAGAAGAAATTCTCTCTAACAGCCCTATTGAAACACCGCCAAGAATTTAACCCTTCACAATTTCAAGAACCAAGGAGGAAGAGAAAGCTTTCACCGCCTCAAACAAAATCCTCAAAAAGCCAAGTAGCAAAAAACTGTCTCAACCACTCCGCCTTCCTTCCATTTATTATGAAAATTTTTTTTCTTAAAGTAATCCAATTGTTTATGAAACCAAAAAATGTGGAACGAATTTAAGAAACAAAATAATACCCGCTATGAAAGTGGGATTTTGATAAACACGCAAAAAAAAACCTGATGCTTTTCTCTTCAGGTCTACATTTATCCTCGTCTCTTTTATTTTTTTTTTGAGCAGAGATGATACTTTCGCAGAAAATAAAACGACTGAGGCAATAACACAATAAAAGGAAAGAGAGAGCCTAATCTCCAATTACATTAAATCTGGAGCAGAAGAAAATCATCCTCGGGGCTCGGGGAGGAGAGTATAATCAAACTGGGAAAAGTTTTACTCCAGTTTTTTCGCACCATGAGCATAATAGCAGATGCTCATTTTGCTACTAGGCTAAAAACAGCTACAGTTGTTTCCAAATCTCCCACATTTTCCTTATCTGATAGTGAAGTAATTTGAGAATTCGCTTGGGTCCATTACTCCGAGGCAAAAAAAAAGAAGTTAACGAAGAGGAAAAAGCTTAAGTAGGGATTTGCAAATATTTTTTTGAATCGTCCTTACTAAAAAAAACTACAAAATACGCTGTTTGGACTCATCGCAATGGAAGAAACAAGGAAATGAAATTACAGTGTGCATTGCTCTTCTAACGACGTCTTTTGTTTTACATTTTGAGTGCCTAACCAAAGTCTAAGACCCGGAAACCCCGATTTCAGTCGTACAGTGAAGCGGGAGAAGGAGGGACACCGACGTGTAAGCAAGGCTAGCAGACGCCTTTTTTGAAAAAAGTGAACGCTCTCAGCGTCCTAATATTCGAGAATCTGCCAACCTATGTAGGCAAATAAAAGTTTAAAAAAAAAATTTTCGAAAAAAATAGCAGAAGCCTTTTTAATCTAAAAAAAGTAGACTTAAAGCGTATTTTCGTCTGTTACCGGACTTCACAGGCTCATGTGGTTAAGGAAAACATTTGTTTTTGAAATTTCATGATACATGGATCGAAGGACTACTTTTTCTATGATAAGAAGCTGAAAGTGCTTAATACTTTTGAGGAAAGAGAATTTCTAGCCCTGTTCGCGAGTTCCTGTCTCACTTCGCCCCATCTGTCCCTTCTCACCCCACTCCACGGTACGGGCTCGACGCATTTTTTTATGCACAACTTTCTCTTGGAGAAAGTAAGAGGAAACGAGACAAGTTTTTGCATAGGTTTCTTAACTTTATTTTTTGGCAGAGAGTGGAGGATTTGAAGGAGGAGTAAAATGGTAAATGGTTAGTGTGACAGAAAGTGAGACATACCATCAGTCTGGTCTCCCTCAGTTTCCCTCCCTCTTCGGTCTTCTAGTCCCATCCAATTGAACAACAAGAACTTGAACTGTCGTTGAGTGTAACCGAGGGATAAAAAGAGAAATTTCTAGTAGGAAGGCCCTTCAAAAAAACTTTCTCTCCTCCCTAAGCTCAGCCAACAACAAGAACTTGGAGAAATATTCAGTTTGAATACAAAGTACTTACTTTCAGAGTTTTGGATGTATAAAATATACAAAATCTCATATAGGGAAATCGGTTAAACATATGACACTTTCCCAATGGTGTTGAGAGGGGATACAACACCCATCACATCACATAAGTTTATTCCAATACGCATACTAAGAAAGAGGAAATCCATTTTGACACCTCTACATCCATACTCAACTTTCTCCTATCTTAACTTTCACCATATTTTTCTGCAAACATCAAATCTTCGATCCAATAGAAACAGATGGACGCTAGCAGCGCCACAGTCCACCATTCAAAATCTATTTGCCTGGAAACAGGCGCACATATTTGCATTAGGCTACTGTACGACTAAAAGGCATTTCGAACTTCGAACCATTTTCCTTCATTCTGGATTTAACGAAGCTAATTTTTCGAAGCGGGGCTAAGGTTTCCAAGAACCGTGGAGGGGGTGAAAAGGGACACAGGGATGCAAGCAAAGTTGAGAGACACCTTCGTTGGCAAAACTGAATCAGCGTTCTGATATTGAAGAAATGTACGTGGTTTTTCAAATTCCAAAAAAAATTTCACCTTAGCGGAGAAGTTTTTTTAGTCTGGAAAAGTATAGGCTTGTGCCGAATTTATATGCTTAACTGGACTTCAAACCCTAAACACCTTTTTCTTTGGTCGGATTGACAAAATAAATACAGTTCCATGCCCATAAGCCTAGAATTAAGAAGAAAAAACACTAACAAGATAATTTTTTTTTGTTTTAAAAATCGGGATTTTTGAATTTACCGCGCTTCTGATTTACAAGCTTCACACTGTAGCGCACTCACGGCTCTTAGATGCGTTCGTGTAAGCAGCGAAATCGCGGTAAAGCCTGTAAAGAACGACGCGGTGCACCAAACAGCCGAAAACACCAGGAAAAAACTAACTTTGTGCTTCGGGAAAAAACAACTTTTTTGAAAACTCAAGACACATGGATCGAAGAACTATCTTCTTTATGATAAGACGCTAAAAACACTTTTAACTCTGCTAAGAAAAACGTTGCTAGGAATATTTTGGGGCACCTGTCCCTTCTCACTCCTCTCTACGGGAATTCCGAAAACCTGAAACTGCAAAATTTCATTTTTCTTTTCAGATCTCGTCAGGAAAAGGAAAAAAAATGATAGGAAATAAGAACGTATTGAAATTTAAATGGAATGAGACAATGGGGCGTCGTAGGAAAGGAGAAAGTTCTTATGGGGTGAAACCTCAAATTTTTAGAAAACAATGAAGTTAGGTACAAAGGCGTCTTTCTCTTGCGAAAGAAAATAGTGGTGGGGTATCTTGAGCATTCATAAAAGTAAATTAGGCTCGTTAATCCCCTCCCATGCTGACATAGGCCTAAGTGAAATATAGTGAGCGATTCCTAGGGTCTTCTTATTTATTATCCTTTCTATTCACAATAGAGGAAAAGAAGAAGGAAATGGATTCCTCGTGTCACCCACTACCGCAAGCCACCGTAACCAGATTCCCACATCACATTTTTTATAATCAAGTCTATTGTTTCTCACCTTCTTTGAAATTCACCAGTATTTTCGGTCACATGGAATAGAAATCATCGAAACGATAGAAAAGAAACTGGGCAAAAGCTTCCGTCGATCGACTTTCTCCTTTTTGTCACTCAGAACGTAATGGATGAGTACAAATCCAGGGAGACCGCAGAGAAGTATCCGACTAATGTAATTGATTCTGATTCTTTTCAGGGAGTAATACTACGATTGGATTTATCCATCCTCAGAGTATCACGGACCTCCTCGTTGAAAGAGTGGATGGGAATGAAGAGATGCACTTATGAAAACACAACATCCCCCCATTCCCAATTGCCCCTTTATTCTTTCTCTTAGTCATTGTATGCAAAAGACAGAGATTTATGGACCCGAGTCCTTAGAAACTAATGCTAGGCATAAAATCTGTAGGCACACGCACACCTCCCTTTCCTCTCCCATGCTTGCTAAGTACTGTTTTCATAAGAGGGAATCTATGGAATGAATAGAATGAATGTTGATGGGTGTGATCTTGTTGGGATGTAGGTGGAACCGCAATACAACTTTCTCGGATTCATCTTACACCATGATGAGGGTGAAAAATGAAAGGAAAAGATATTTCCCTTACACTACTCCCACTCCCACCACCATGCTTTTACCCACGCTCCTGATGAAATGTGACAGATCATGGGAACCCAAATGTTCATTTCCAGGCTCTCTCCATCTTCTATAGTATGCTGCCCTCACAAGGGAGTCATAAGAAAATGGAGGAAGAAAGCCCATTTATTCTTATTTTACGTATTCATCCTAACACCTCTACTCAATTTTACTAGGAATCCATCATCCAGAATCTCATAACAAAAAATAGAGGAGCAGGTGGAGCATTTCTCTAAAAAAAACTGTTAGAGATAACCAAATGCCCATGTATGTATGTTTGAAAGGACGCAGCCGATTTGGTCAACCTTTTTCGAGCCCTTTCAGCCTAGAAATGCGATTTGACTTCACTATACCGTGTGATTGATTAAGGTCGCCATAGCGGCCACCCGCTCACAACCACACAAACCCGTGTCGCCCACTCACTTTTAAAGTGGGAAGGAGAAGAGGAGTGAGACTGAGAGAACGGGCGACACGGGNTACAAATTAAAAGGGAAAGAACGGCGACACCGGGCGACACGGGTTTGTGTGGGGGGCCGCTATGGCGACCTTAATCAATCACACGGTAGAGTTCTCCCAGTCCCAGTGTGCCCCACGAGTGTCCCAAGAGTACCTGGAGAAGGTTCCATGTGAAAACCCCTAAAACAAAAACCCCTAATGCAAAAACCCCTCATGAGAAAAACCCAACTAGGTGAAAACCCCAACTATGTGAAAAACCCAACTACAAAAATCCCAAATGAGAAAATCCCAACTAAGTAAAAATCCCAAATAAGTAAAACTAATTTGAAAATTCAAACTTTGCAGAGGCTGGGGCTACTTTAGTGTCCATGCAACTGAAAGTTCTAAAAGACTTTTCCTATCACAGGCCTTCTCAACGTGTGCTGTGTGGCTCATGGCGTAGAGTAGTCACAGCCTCTGCAAACTTTAAATTTTCAAATAGTTTTACTTATTTGGGATTTTCGTAGTTGGGATTTTTGTAGTTGGGTTTTTCACATAGTTGGGATTTCCACCTAGTTGGGGTTTTCTCATTAGGGGTTTTTGTTTTAGGGGTTTTCACCTGACACCCATGAAGAAAGGCCTAAGGGTGCCCATGCTTCTTAGAATGTCCCTGTTTCCCGGAAATGTACAGAAAGTAGAATGCTCTAAGGGCTTTCCAATGACGTTTGTGGAATCTTTCAAAAATGTTTAGAATGTCCCAAAAATGTTCCAGGAATGTCCTATAAGGTTTGCCCCAGTCCAAACAATGTTCCAAGTTTCCCAAGGATGTCCCCTCTATTCATTTTTCTGATGGGTACCCGAGTTGTTTCTCTGATATTAGGAACGGGTACGATTCGAGTTCGAATCCGCTAATTTATTTTAGAGTGATTCTTTTTATTATTATTGTTCAGCTAAAAAAATAAAATGAAAAACCTGTACCAAACACTGCTGGAAGCGAATTCCTTAAACCCATTATGCCGAGATCCTCTAATTTCAAGGCTCAAAACTTCAAATCTACTAAACTCCTACTCAGTTTAGCAGTTCTTTTTTCCATAGACACACACGTTCGGAAGGAAGAGAGAAAGTTTTATGAAAGGATCCATAGAAGTAAGGAGTCTTTTGAAGTTAAAAACTCAGGCTCAACTAAACACATTGATGTCCAACTATTCTTTGACTCAGATAGTCATAGTCAAGGAATGAAAGTACTCTGAGAACCCAATCCCTCCCTCCTCCTCTCATCTTCCTTCATTCCCTTCCTACACAAAGAGAAAATGTTCAGAATCTCATAAAAATAGGAGAGAGGAATGCCATTTGGAGAAAGTTGGGAAAGGAAAAAACCTTATTCTGGAACTAATCCCATATCATATACCAAATTTACTTCCGTTTCCAAACATTCACAAACAACTGTGCGTTGTAGGGATGACAAAAGGTGGTTTTGTGCCCCACTGGAATTCTTTAGCACTTTCCCTCACTTTCTCCGCTTTCTCTCATCCCTTCCTTCCTTTCAGAAAATCTTGGAAAGTGAGTTTTACATGAGTTAGCACTTAAATTACTATTATCATTTCAGTGGATTTAGGAATTCGTAATAGAGAAAATGAAGAAGTAAGAAATTCTTTAACTTTTGCAATTAAAATAATTTTAAATTATCTGAGAATAGCTTCACCTGAGAAGATAACACCCCCCCCCCCCCCCCACCCCCCCCCCCCCCCCCCCCTCCTTCGTCATATGGAAATAGGGACCATAGTTATGAAATGGTGAAAGTCAACTGGAGAGTAACAATGGGCCGTAAATGAGGAGTGAATTCCTCTGATACTTTCACCAGCTTTAGAATCAAAGTAACCTAGGATTCATTCCATTCCTACTTTGTAGGAAGTTTTGCTTAAAATTCCCACGTTTTCTCCTCATCGTAAAGGAACATGAAGAAGTACGAGGATTTTGGTTGGAATTATGTTGAGAATACTGATCACCCCTTCCAAACTCCAGTTCCGCTTGAAGACTTTGGAGTTCTCAGTGACAGTTGAGACAGAGCTTTAGGAAAACCTCAAGAGAAAACTTCAATGAGCAGAGTCATAAAGCCATCTCTTCAGTTTTTACTACCGCAGAGTTATAACTATCTAAAGTAGCAATTCACTATTTATGTTTTATGGCCTCTTCACACTCAATTTCTCATCCTACAGCGGTGCGAATCCTATTTCAGGCAAAATTCAAATTAAGCACCACGAAGTCCGGGGAATAATATTTAAAATTCAGAAGGGTAGCCCATAAACCATATTTCGCTATGCTCCCAGTGTAAACAGTCTGAAAACAAAAAGTACTTTTTCAAATTTTCCAGAATAGTTTTGAATTCAAAAACCGCTGTTTGTAATTATCAGCAAAATTCGCCTGGCTCGAAAATTGGCTCCTCACTTTCATACAGAGTGTCCGAAGGATCTGTTGACCGGAGAAAATTTTTCACTTTTTAGAACTAACCTGACCGGTATTTGGAAAATTTTTTTGAACAGTTACTTTTCTATTAATTTAGTTTAAAGTAAACGCACTGATGGCTGAAATAGTCCTGCTAAAAAATAAATCAGAAATATGAGTTTTCGAATTTCAAAAAAAGGAAAAAATTTTCTCGGTCAACTAATTCCTCGTTTTCACTGTACTTCTCTACCGTAATGTCTTCTAATTCGAAACAGGGCGTCTAAATCGAAACAAATGTTTAAAGATTTTGAAAATGAGCAAGATATGCGCTAAAAATTCTGTAGTTTTCGTAACATGGGCAGAAAGATTTATTTTCTAAATTTCCTAAATTTTTGTTTCGATTTAGACGCCCTGTTCCGAATTAGAAGAAATTACGGTACTCTTTGGATACTCAGAAAATTTGGCTAACACAGGTTTGAAGGTATCTTAATTCCAAATTTCTCCGAAATAGGAGTATCAAAATTTTGACCTTTGACTTTCGTCATGCTTAAAAGTTTTTAGAAAAAAAAAGCTGGGAACCGTCAACTCCGAATTTCGGCTTGATGAGCAAAGAAATTCCTTAAGAGCTTAGGAATGGGCGGAGAAAGTGGCCAGAGACGGAAGACTTCGTGGAAAAGGAGGCAAGGGTTGGAATGACACATTTACAAATTAGATTTTATAGTTTCTCAACTATTTTAAAGATCATGGAATGTGGAACTATGACTTTACAGTCACCGCCCCACCACCGCGACCTATTTCCCTCGTGTAGGGAAAGTATAATGAAGTAGAGTATTCCTCTTCTGCGGTCTGCGGTACTAATATTTCTTCCCTTCTTCCTTCCTTCAGTTCCTTGTGGCTACTTAAGAATTCAACGGGGAAAGTCTTCCCTCGAGGTCCTTCCCTTCCACTTGCCTTTCCCTTATTGGCCTCTCCCCTCGTTAGAACATCATCCCATTCCTTCATTTTAAAATATAAAATGAACTCCAAGATCCTATCCTCAACTTTGCTCTAATTTTTATCATTCTTTTCCTCAAGGCCTACTGAAAGAAAATCAGGATTTGCATGTACCTCATTTGTAATTCAGAAAGAGAAAGCTTGAAATCAAATCCAAAGGAAATCATCTGCAAAAATCAAGTATCCGCCAATGTTTTATGCCGGTTTTGTTTATTCAGCCAATCACAGAAGAGGCTCAACTTTAACCCCGTTTCCATCAATTTTTCTTCTTTTTTTTGTGCATTCAGTTTAGAAATGTCTAAGTTTTCTTAAGTTTTCTTTAGTAGGGAGCTGCTGTAAGTGACTTTCAAGCAGAGCAATCCGTTCCAGAAATTCAAAGATTACGAACAAAATTTCATATTTCCATAAATCATTCATCCAGAGGAAAGAAAAAATCCAATAAAAGCCAAGTTGGAAAAGACTACTGTCAAAAACAGAAGAAAGCACAAGTTTCCTTTAGACATCTGCAAAAGACTCTGACAGTAGTAGGGAAAAGAATTTCATGGAGTATGTAGGAGAATTTAACACAATGGAATTACTGTATGGAAGAATCCCTGCTTCCTGTGGTGCCACTGACAAGGAACGCATTGTTTCACGCTAGTTCCTTCCCGGAGCCCATTCAAGGAAAAAAAAAACATGAGACAGGAAATAAAAATCTTTCCCCGGAAATAAAAATGAGCGATGGGACCTTGCAAATG
Organism: Brachystomella parvula; assembly: GCA_019776545.1. Classification (NCBI taxonomy): domain Eukaryota; kingdom Metazoa; phylum Arthropoda; class Collembola; order Poduromorpha; family Brachystomellidae; genus Brachystomella; species Brachystomella parvula. The sequence goes on from JABASM010000731.1 coordinate 8,660, forward strand.
TCCGAAAATTGAGAAAGCTCCAATAAAAGCAATCCACGCATAAGCTGCTAGTAGTCAAATTTTTAAATTTTTAGGCTTTTTTGAGATTGAATGATTTATAGAAAAAAAAGTCAAAAAAGTGTATGCGAAAGGTAAAAATATCAATGCGAAAATTCGGACTTTGTGTATTTCAGAATTGACGTGCCCGTGCGGGCACAGGGCGTGTAAGGTCAAATCTGTTCAAAGTATAGCAATTTGAAACCAAGAAAAACCTTCGACATTTTCAAGAAACTTTAAAATTACAAAAAGTTTTCAGAAGCTGAAAAAGTTTTTGAAATTTTAATACAATTTGGAATTTTTAAAAACATTTCCCGTTGAAATGATCATCACGAAATGTGGTCATGGCTTCCTGTATCAAACATCACATTTTCTGATCTGCTCTTTATAGAAAAAAAAATTATAAAAAAAATTTTGAAATGTTAAAAAAAATTGCGAAATCCTAAAAATTTTTAAACAACTGCTTGAAATTTTGAAAAAGTTTTGAAAGTTTCATAATTTTGTGAAAACTTGAGAGGTTTGCAATATCGAAGAAATTTTAAACTGGCCACATTTGTCCACATATGGTCATGCCCGGTATTACCATGGCTTCAAGCATCACATTCTCAAATCTGCTCTTTATTTTTGCTTTCTTATTTACCCTCGGTTGTGGACATTATTACCTTTCGGTCAAGATCTGCTCTTTATAATGTAGCAATTTTTTCTTTATCAATTTTTTTTATTATAAAATGGAAATTTTTATAATAGCGAAAAAAAAGTGGAAGGCTGAGAGAATGTATCGCTGGAGGGGAGGGGGGGGGGGGGGGGGTAGGTTTGGACGAAGGTAGGATTAGGAAGGAAGAAAGCAGGAAGTTATCCATCATGTACACAGAGACAGATGCCAGGGTGTACCAGATTCTTCCAAGCATTTTGTTTCACAAAAGGCCACCCTGCCACCAAATTCCACAACTAAGAACAAAACAATGGAAGGAGAAAGAAAGAAGTTAAATTACTTTCTACTCCTTCCGACAGCTGTAGGACAGGAGCCTTATTTAATAATGAAGGAGCGAAGAAAGGCCTCTTTCTGCTTTCTTTTCCTCATCAGGGAAAATAGAAAGAGAAAGCTCTCCCCTTCTTTAAAATTTTGAAGAGAGAAATTGAAATTAATGATCGTGTCAGGAGAGGAGTAGATGTTGGAGGGTGATCCGGTGGGCTGGTGCTCTGTGCATGAACTTACGACCTAACTGAAAGAAAGTGAAAGGACAATATTTCATCTGAGCTCCTTATGCTCTTAAAAGGCAACCACTAGAGCATAAACTTTTCTTATATTGATTTATATTGAAACATCCCAGATGACGAATGACCTCCGCTATACGGTCACTAGAACTTTACTTTCCTTTCTACCTATACTTTCACTTCCACCATAAAAGAAAATAAAAAAAATTTCATGGATTTCATAGCTTAGCTTTTCCTACACCAGCAAAGAAGGTACATTCTACGAAATGCGCTCCTTTCCCTTCCGTCTGTATGCAAGTAAAAGTTTGACGTTCAAAAATACAGATTTAAAAATTTCGAAATTAAGGACTTGAAAATGGGAATGTAATAAAAATGCATTTGAAATGCCATTGAACCAAAATTTTGTCCTTTTCTTCAAAAACTGGAAAATTTTAAAATTCAGATTTGAGAATTTGTAAAAAATTTAAGAGTTTGAAAATTAAAACTTGATCAAAAACGAAAACGTATAAAAATCAGGTGAGGTTGTGTACTGCTATACGAAACCTTATACGAATCGATCAGATGCAAGTTGGCCATTTGATTTGTCAGATGCCTTTTAAAGCATGAAAAATGCAATCTGCATTAAAAATTTAGAATTTTAATGCAACAATTTAAAAACTCGTTACTCCTGAAATGTTTTTTTTTTAATGAACTGCAATGCCCTTTTAATGCAACAAGGAACGAATTAAACAAATTCGCCTTCGTCGGTGTGCAAAAATTAGGATGGACTTTTCGTCGGTGCCTAATTTTTCTTTGTATGAAAATAAGCTGCGTAAAGAGAAGAATGTTGAATAGCAAATTTTCGTACTTACCTTCACCTTGTGAATTTTATTTTCCAGGGGGCAGATATCCTCAATTTACTGATTTACGTCAGTTACTCCCTCGTCTCGAGTAAAACCTGGAAGGGAAAAAGAAAAAGTGATGATGAGGATAATGGAAATGAGAAAGGGATGCTTGATTTTCATGCGCCATTAGGCAATGTAAGTGGATTCCTTTGATCTTAATGGCGGAAGAAATTTGACTGTCTATTCCTTCTGACCACAAAGGATAATAAATTATGTTGAAGGTAAGGAAGAGGAAAGAAAGGACGGCAGGATTTTCCCAAGAGCCAAATGAACCTACGTCTCTTTCTCTCTAAACTCCGACAAAGACTTTCTCCGCCTATCCTACCAACTACTAATAACTGACTCTGCTCCTCCAGAATGGAGAGAATGAAAGCTATCCATTTTGGTTATAATTTTCCTTCCTGCTGTGGCTACGAAAACCCACATCTCACTCAGAGCCAAATTTGCTGATGCAGAAATACGCCTTATCAGCCTTCCCTTCTAGCAATGCAAAACACTTTCCCCAGGAAGACAAAGCCAAGGACCCATGTCCGATTCCCCATTCATCTCACTCCAAGATTTTGAGATCAATACTCAAGTTATCAGCAAACTCTGAGTACCCCATAAACCCCCTTGAACGACTATCTGTTCTGTAGTTGAGTACTTGACAAGTCAAGATAGCCACAGTTTTCCATTTAAATTCAAATATAGACAGTATCGCCCAAAATAAAAAAAATGCTCGAAGAAATATAGCAGGAAAAAATCTGTGTCAGCCTTTCAGAAAGATAAGCATATTCAAAGTGCCAAACTCGAAAAAGATGAATGTTACGTACAGAAAATAAAACACTGACAATTTTTATCGAGTTCTGACTCAGAGATTTTCACGGTATTTTCTTATGGCTGGCCTGGTTATAAGCATGAAGGAACTAGTCCCAGAATTTTTATTGAGTTTCTATGTTACCGACAAGACCAAAATTAATTGTATTTGTATATTCCCTGCAGCAGCTTTAGTGGTGAGAAATAAAAATTAATTTTCGGTCTTTTCGGTAACATAGAAACTCAGAAAAAGATTCGTGGCATACTGTTCCTTGTGGTTAGTTGAAAAACTCAAACCAAAAATCCCTTTTACAAGAAATGTCTTTGAAAAAATTTCCCTCCAAAAAAATTCTTCCATAAAAAATTGCCACTTTGAAATTCCCGGATACGAAAATCCCCTCAAGCAAATTGCTCTTCACGAAAAGGTAGGGGAACCATGTGTCGCTTTTATCACTTACAAGGGATTTTCATGGACGCAAAAAAGTTATGCGATTTTAGGAAATTCTTTTTTTCGCGCTGTTCATGAAAATTCGCTTGCTTTTGCTGCAGCGACTTGGAGGCGCTTCTGTGAAGCTGCGATTTAAAGTGTCGTCGAGAAGTTGATTCAAAGCCTTTTTTTCTAAATTCGCACGTCTCGGTGGCTGAAACTTTTTTCTGTTTTCTAGAACCTAAAAACGCAGACTGTGTCAGAAAACAGAAAAAAAATCTTGTCTGATAAGCTTCGCACTTTTCTTTTCGATTTTTCATGAAAATCCGCTTCCGTTTTTTTTTCAAGCTTCAAGCGTCAGTAGCAGACGCGGTTTCCGTATGTGCGCCTCAGAAGCCGCGACGCTATATGAAAATATTACCATTAAGCTTTCATGCGCCTGAAACTTTGCATTATTGCGCGATTTGCACAAATAAACACATGAAAAAATGCATAGCTTTTGCTACTACTCGATACTGCTCGATACTCCTGCAGGATACGATAAGGACCTGTAACCGACAATTTCCCAACTAAAATTCGTTGAAAAAAGTGATAAAACTTAAATTGAAAGTTTTTCGTAAATTGAACGTAAGTGTCCGGATTTAAACACAGCAAAATGGTCCAACTCCCTTTATCCGTCTCCATTTAAAATTGGAAAAGGAGAGAAATGGAAGAAAAAGCTAGAGCGGAAACGGCTCATTAAACCGATTCGCGGAGACCATTTTTACTCCTCTTCCTCTTCTTTGGCTTACTTTCCTTTCTCTCCTTTCACTTGACGGGGAAAAGTTTTGGTTGGATTCGGGTTAGAGGATAAAAATGTGGGAGCCGACATGATTCACTCACTCACTGACTCCTCCAGAGTTATAAACCAGGGTATCAATTCATTGAAACTTTCTTGGACTTTTTCCCTACTTTTCCAACTTCTTATTCCCTACCATTCGTCTTAACCTAATTTCACGTCACTCCAACTCCTTATAGAGTCAAGCTGAGAAGAAAGTAGGAGAAAGTAATAGGCCTACATTCCTCAACCTCGGACTTGGCAAAAAGGATGCCGAATCTGTCATTCTTCGTTCTATTCCTAAGTGCTACTCACCCATCCTGACAATAGAAACTCCGAAAAATGAAAAAATCAAAGGAAAAAAAAAATCTTTGGTTCGAATTCTGAGTAAGAGAAATCGGAATCTCTTTTTAATTATACAAAAGAAACGGAGGAGGGAATTACACTTTTTGAATTCAAGATTCAGCTCAACTGAACAAAGGAATTTCCACTTTCACTTCTTTTTTTTTCCTTTTGTGTTGAGAGTCCTTGGGAGTTTTTAATGAAAAAAGAAAAGAAAAAGTTTCAACTTTATGATGTCGAATTGTGAATTCAGTCAAGTGGGTGCTAAGTAATTTGATTTTAACTTTTTCCTTGACTAGCCTTCTCTTTTCGTTTGGTTATCAGAAAAGTGAGAAGTAGCTGGTCTTCTCTTTGCAAAAAAGTAATCTTTCTTTTTATTACTTTCCAGAATTCCATCTGGAGAGAATTGTAATTAAGTTTGAGCCTGAAATTATTTTTATTCATTTAAGATCTATATAATTGCCTCCACGGCTTTCTACAGTCAAAGGGACAAAAGGAGAACTTTCACTTTACCTCAGAACCAAGTGAACGGAAAAGTTTTCAACTCCTACGTCCTACCGGCTTCTCAGGAGTGGCTTTGAAGGGCATGGAGGGAGAAAACTGGACTCAACTATACCCACTCAACACTTTTCCTCTTTCATTTAATTACAAGCTACCATTATACCTTTCACTTTCAATTTGTATTTCTTTCACCTTTCGCCTACCACGGAACTGAAAATGGGGAGGGGTTTTTTTTTACACAACTTTCCTTTTAATGAACAGCACTATGAGTATAAAGACTTACACTCACTCAATAATTTTATTTTTTCTTAACCGACAAAGGCGGTAAATGTCCTTGATTAAGGTCTCTGTCGAATATCCGTGATCGCTTGATTTTATTCCATTTTGCAATTTTGTTTTCGAATATATGCAAAAAGAAAGTTTTTCTCCATAAGATTAAAGAAAACTTTTTTTTTGATTTTTTTTTATTCTCTACAATAGTTTTCACTCTACGTGCCTTACACCTTGAGTCTTGAAGCCATGACCATATATGGGCATGAAAAAAGTTGGGCATAAGTGACCGAATTTGGGCATGTCGACAGATTTCAAAAATTATTTCAAAGTTTTAAAGTTATATTTTGGTCAAAGTTGGGCATGCCACCAGATTTCAGAATATGATCTTTTCAAACTTCTAAAATTTTTTTCAAAATTTTAAAACTTCTTGAAGCCACAAAATTTAACTTAACCTTTTCCGTGCTTGCACGGGCGAGTCAGGCTTGTTTTTAAGATTAGAAAAGTTCAATGTCTAAAGAAGCATTTTTCCAAATTTTTTTCATCCAGGCGATTTTTCCGGATTTCAAAGGAAAATCAATGTTAGGCGATTCGAAGCCTAATGAGCTTACGGAACGGATTCCAAAATAATCCTGACGTCTGCATTCGTCGGTCTGGTGCCTCCAGTTTTTGGTTTGCTTATCAGATTCCCTTTGTTGCGATAGCATTTTTGGATTCCTTACACCTACGCTCACCGACCGTCCATGCGGGTAATTGATAGGTGCAGGTTTGCTTATTGGATTCCCTTTGTTGCGATAGCATTTTTGGATTCCTTACACCTACGCTCACCGACCGTCCATGCGGGTAATTGATAGGTGCTCCTCTTAAAATAATACTCTAACAGACAAATTTTTCCAAAAGTAAGAATCCTATTTTGTTGATGTGTTATTCTATCCTCACTTTTTCCCTTCCTAAATAATACCCCATAATTTAGAAAGAAAGAAAGGAAGGGGAGAATAATTTTTTTTTCTTCCAGGAGAAAAAAAAATCCACTTCTCTATTTTAGGTCTTCCATCTAATGAAACACATCATTTTCCTCACGTTCACACGCAATAAATTAGTACGGGCTGGAAAATAATAATGAAAACAGACATGTGAGGCCAAGAAAAAACAAGGAGAAATGAAAGAAAGTCAGGAACGTACTTGAGATCTGAAACATTTTGACGTGAGCTACAATTATACTCAACTCGCGGCTACAGTTTTCCAATATTCAAGTCTCTGAACCCAAGAGCACTTACAATATCTGCCAAGCTCTTTTTTGTTATTTAATAAAAAAAATCCAACTATAGTGGCTCCTCCCGCATAACTACTAATTAATTCAAATGCTTTTTTCTAATTAACAGAGATAGCAAATACTAATCTAGAGGATTAACAAAAATTATTATTACCAGCCGGCATGCAACCATATCCGTGCACAATATTCATTTGCAACTTCAATTGGTTCCATCCCCATAACTAGCTTCATTTTATCAATTTCCAAGGAAAGTTTATTAGCTCAGCTTTTCTCTCAATTTTTCGGAAAGTGAAAATAATAAACTGTGATGGTAATAGGAAACGATTTTACACGTAACCAGCAGGCGACAGCTTAACAAGGGAACATTAGCTTGTGTAGGACATCGAATTATAGCAAAAATTGGGTTACAATACTTGAAACGGCGCGAGAAACCAAAATGCCCAACTCTGCTGGAGTCACTTTTCGATTTTTCAGAAGGGTTCCGTGTCAAAATCTCAAAAACAAAAATCCCAAGTGTAAAAATTGCAAGTTTGCAGGGAGCGTTGAGTTGAAGGACCTCATTATTGGGGCCTCAAACAGACCCTGGAAACTTGCAATATTCACATTTGGGGTTTTGACTTCAGAAGTTGAAAAAAAAAAAAATTAATTTCTAGTCATTTCGGAAAATCTTTATGGGATTTAACATGTAAAAACTGGTGTTCCTAAGGGGGCATCATTGAAAACAGTTGATTTTTTCACAAAATGGGAACTAAAAATTTATGAATGATCCAAAGTGTGAAAACACTGTTTATCCGTTTTTGAAGAAAATCCTGATTTTCAACGACGCTACCTTAGAAATGCCGTCTAATCCCACAAGGGTTTTCACGAAATCGAGAAAACTCAGAAGAGGATCGAAATAATTTGAAAAACTCAAAACATAGGTATACGGTATACGAGTGAAATTCAGGAATTTATTTTCTGTCTATTTTTAGTGTGTTATAAGCCAATTTCAATCCAGTTTCTTAGATTGGTTAAGGCTCCCTTGTCAGTTTGGCAAGTTTAATCCAAAAAAAGGGAAGCCTGTATTAATTACTGTCAGTCCAATGTGTGGCCCACCCCCACATGAACAAAAGTTAAAAGTTTAATAATCTAATCTCAATTCCATTGTATCCATCCCACAAATTCCCAGTTCCAGCCACTTACCCATTGTATTTTTCTCACCGTACACAAAGTCTTCCTTTATTTTGGTTTTGTAATAACAGTAAAATTAATGCTCTTCCATTTCCTCTATCACCACTTCAAGTACCCACTAACTCCTCCACGCTTATTTTCCTTCCGCCTAATGAGAATCCTCAATGATGAAAATATTCCTTCTACCCTTTCCTAACTTGGAATAGATATTTCGTAATTGATGATCCAGAAATCTCAATTTAGAGAGGAGCAGCTGCGCTATTTTGGGAAAAGTAAGTAGGATATTGGATGATATTGACTAAAACATCGATTTTTCTAATCTCGCCTCGGAGTTTTAAAGAATAGGATAAGGGGCGAACGGGTGTCTACTTGATTAGGAGATAGAAAAGACAGAAGGGAAAATCCAATCCCTTCATCCCGATTTTTAATCCTAGTGAGATGAGTCAGGATGACAGGTGTTAGACTTCAGTCTCAGACTTGGAAGGGGTAAGTACACAAGGAAAGACTCATCCTTGGAAATTAGATAAGAGAAAGACATGGACCAATTTAACATTCTCTTGTCTCATTCTTTTAAAGCAGGAGATTACTCTGAAATTGGATGCGAGAAAGCGTTTGAGTGATGAGGGAAGAAGGATTTCATATTATCATCCTTTCTGCAAAGGATATTTTTCCTCGCTAATAATGTGTTACGCCTTCAAAAGTAGAAAGCGGGGAAGCGGTGCTGGAGCGACGCCGTGGAGAAAAGTGATTCGTCCTCTTTCCTTAATTTCACAACTTTTTCTGGTGGAAACATGGAACTGGAACCTGGGAAAATATTTCAATTAAACTACCCCATCCCACGCGATCTTTTTTGCCTTGAAATAGCTAACAGAAAACTCACCAAATGCACTCTTTGGCAATCAGCAGTCGAATCGAATTTTGAATGACTCAAATTTCGTATTCGAAAATAACAAGATATCGAATGTTTCCGCTTTGCCCTTTTAAAATCATAGACGAATCCCAATGCTTCGATTTCAGGGATAGAAAAATCTAGCATGAATGATTTTTAATCTGAAAAGTACAAAGGACAACGCAGTATTAACATTATAAAAACCGACGCCAGCCTAAATCGACTTAAAAATCCTCCGATTTCGCTCAAATTTTGTTAGGTGATAGTTTAGAGTTTTATTTATCGAGCACCAGGCGAAATTTGACCTTCGACCTCAAAAAGGTCACCAGAGGTCACCATCAGCTTTAAAGCTTGTGAGGTGTCACTCGAGAGCTTATTTTACGCTGTTTTAAAAAATCAAATGATTTTTTAATTTTATCCAATTTTGCCCTAATTTTACGCCAAATTTAGGCTGAATTCACGCCAATATTGCGTCAAAACCGCGCAAAATTTAAGTCATTTGATTTTTGAATTCAGTGGTAAAGAAGCTTTCCAGGGACACCTCACAAGCCCACAAACTCATGTTGACCTTTCGTGACCTTTCTGGGGTGAAAGGTCGAATTTTAAGCGTCAACTAAAAGGTAACTGCAAAACTTGAGCGAAGTTGGATGAACTTTAGGTCGATTTTAGCTGGCGCATATTTCGTAATGTTAATGTGCCGTTGTCCTTTCAAGCAGTCCGAAATTTCTCCTCCAAAGAACACGACTTTCGATGCTCTATTATAAGTCGCATCTCTGCAATTTAAGGACAGGCTATGGAAAAAGACAGCTCTCTCTGAAAGTCATAATTAGTAGTTTCTTTAATTTTTTCCTTCAAAGTAATTAATTTTAATGAATGCGACGTGCACACTTAAAACAATTTAAATCCAATTTAGATTGTAGTCTCAAGTTGTTTAACATTTCAAAAAAAATTAGTTTTAATTCAATCACAATTTCTCTTCGTTAAGTTCGGAGTTAGAAATGACGTGCTTTACAATTTTCGTCTTGGGGGCAATTGCTGTGCTTGGTTCTGTTAGCGGGTATGTAAAGTTTAGCAGAAGTCGGTCTTACTTTTACCAAGTACATGTCCTTATTTGAGATTTTTCCATTTTTGCCAGGAGGAGCGACCCGAGCGGTACTTATGGTACGACCTTGAAATACTTTCCAGAATGCTATGGTTGGCGATATTGCAAAGGTAGTGAAGGACCGTGGTGCTACGTTAACACGTGTAGAAAGCATGCTACGAAGTCGACCTGCGAGTATAACTGTGGCAAGGACAAAAAAGACGGCTGTGTACGCTTCTGCGAATGATTTCTAAACATTTCAAATTACATTACGTTTAATCAACTGTTTGCAATACAATTACTCCAGCCTAATAAAAAAAAAACCTGAAATCAGAAGAACTTTAAGTATGCTCAATGATACAGGTTTAAAAGTTCGATTCTACACGAATTCGAAGCTATGGGAATTTAACACGAATTTCGAATGGTTCGAATTTTCCTTTTCAAAATCGTGCACGAATTTCAAATGCGATTTCGTGCACTAATGAAAATATTCTACAAAATAGGAAGAATTTTCTATCATTCGACTTTAGGGGTTCGGAATTAAACACGCATTTCAAATGGGTCGGATTTCGTTTTTTTGTGCAAACACGCGTGTTCGAATCATTCGAGTCACTCGTCATTCGAGATTTGAATTTGCCAAGTAGCATAAAAGTATAATGTTTTTCAAAATTAAAATAGGTAGAGAGAAAAGGAAAAATCGCTAAATCGACCAGAAAGCTCCTCAGATTAGAAAAAATTGATTAATGTTCATCGTTCGGAGAATCCAGAACCCTCGTGACCCCGATTTGATGAAAGCCTTCGCTTCCCATGAACTAGAAAGTGTCTCTAGCCTGGCCTTTTCTCTGCTCCAGGAATTATTCACCTCAAAATTCCTTCCCACGCATCCATTTACCTCTACACCACAACCATGAGATATCGGC
>JABASM010000732.1:0-19264 GCA_019776545.1 Brachystomella parvula
AGATTCGACCATGGGAGCAGACAGGGCGAGAACGAAACCGAAACTTTCGTTTCGCAAAACTTGCGGTTTCGGTTTCGTTTTAACGAAAGTGAAACCGAAACTTACGCCGAATTCACAAAACGAAACTTTCGTCTTGCAACACTGCTAATGGGAGAGCATCGCTAATAATTGTAGATGCACGTGGGCTATACGAGGTTTTTTTCACGCGGGGGTCGAAGAGTTAAATCCCTGCTTTGCATTTTCGTATCGTGAAGCTGGTTGAATTGCAATTATTGTGAAATAAAAATAAATTCCTATTTTTCTTTAGTTATAGTTCTATGTGCATTTATGGGCTATAGCTCCTTCGATTAATTAGGTGATGTTTTTTTTGCAAAGGAATTTAAAACCGAATGATGAGATGAATTCGGAGGAGAAATCGAAATCAGTATATCTACTTTAAATCAGAAATAAATTGTATAAAGAGTAGTTTAATTTTTATAAAATTTTTTTTTGACAAAAAAGGCCATACAGCCGACACATTCAATTGCTCCTCAGTTAAAAAAAATTATTTGATTAGATATCGAGATATCGAGCTCAGGAATCGCAGGCACTCTACGGTCTTCACTTTACGTCAAAGCATTGACACCAGCAGTCGATGAAGCTGTTGCTGTTTGTAGAACTTCTGATGGCTTTCAACATGAACTACATGGAAATGCCCTTGCGGAAGGTGGAAAGCTGCAAAAGCGAAATGCAGCTGAAATGATTGCATCCTTAGCATTTACTGTAATTCAAATTAAGCGTAACGATACAACAATAAAAATTAGGCTCTTCACTCTTCAGTGTAAAAAAAATATAATCTGGTAGTCATCCTCATTCACGACAATACTGGTTCTCCGGTGCCCCCATACTCGATTGGAACGGCTGCCGATGGAAGGTCTCTCAACAGTGCTAAAATCCATTTGCTGGAGTTACAGTCAAACATTTGAACTTTCGACAGAGTATGAGCAGAGATTAGAGGTTTCACCAAATTGAAAATGTATGAGAAGATCGTTGGATCTGAAAAATTAAATAAAAATCTGAATAACGGATTTTATGAATTTTTTTGATTTTAGAAACAGCTTACTGTTAACAAAGTAGCAGCTGTAGAGTAGCTCTGGGAAATATGATTCGAATTCCTTGAAAAACTTCAGTATCAGTTCCACGGCTACAAAAAATATTATCAATTAAAAGCTAAAGCTTTATGTAGTAGCTTGGATGTCCAAATAAATATCCTTACTTTCGTAATGTGCAAGCTTCCAAAAACTGAGCTCAGCACTGTCGGCAATTACCACGAATTGGTTAACCCCGTAAAGCTTTCGCTGCGTCTCAATCCTAGCGCTGATTTCTTCGAGGATTTTATACTGCAGCCTAATACAGTCCGGCTTGTGCCCTTCTGAAATCAAGCGTCTCACCTCCCATCTTCCAATAGGACACCAGAACACTGGAAATTAAAAGAAAAGGAAAATAGCGATGTAAATGGACTGACGCTGGAAGAAAATTGTGAGAAGTTAGAATTTTGAACAAAAGGATTCATGCAATTTTCTCTTCTTTACACAAAGCAAAACAAAAAATAGCGAAAAATCTAACCGGTTTTTTACCTGGTCTTCCAAAATCGTCAAATCCAGTGAACTTGTATTTTATATTTTCCTTAACCGGTTCAGGGGGCTCCCACGAGGAAACATGGAGTAAATACCTGTTACTTTTTCTCCATTCCACGTACTTCAAAAAGCAAAGAAAATATTGACATTGAACCTAGTAAAGTTCAGAAAGTACTTGCGGCTAAAAATATTAGAAGCCTCTCCTCGTTGAGAGATGAATACGCCGCCATTTTATAACTGCTGCAAATAGGATCATGATTTTGAAAGACTTGTTGCCCCTAAAGTCCTTATCCCTGTAAAGTTCGCTTACTTCTGCGGTCTTTCCTGCATGTGAATTTCCGGAAAGCTGAAATTTTCAAGGGACATTACAACAATGATAAAAATTAAACTTTTGCCAATTTTGACTCCTTGCTCGGGACTTGCATGCTTACATTTTAAATATTTTGGACTAAGCCATTAATCCCGGAGAAAGAGTGCAGCCCCCCAAAGTCCAGTCTAAAGAATCTACAGGATATTTTTCTTCCAAGACTTCGCTGAAAACTGATGAATTTGCATGGGGGGTTTCCCATCACATGCTACTTAACCAAAAAATCATAAATCTTAAGAATCTTTTCCGCCAATCGGATCAGCGCATCCCTAGAATGTTGAAATTCGGCAGGGATAAACCATAAAGGACAGTGCCACAACTCTACCAAGCTGGTGATAAAATGGCGACATATTGACCTCTCAACAAAANCACAACTCTACCAAGCTGGTGATAAAATGGCGACATATTGACCTCTCAACAAAAGGGGTTCTTTCTAATATTTTTCTCAGTAAATTTGCTTACATTTCGAAGCATCTCCTCAGCTTTGTGTATGTCCAAGTTGCGAGCTTAAATTACAATTTCAAAATAATTATTTTTTCTGATACAGCAGAAAATCATGTATTACAGTATTCTTTTACCTCGCAACCATCGAACCAGGAAATGATCCTCGGCATCCTCAAACAAATCTTGGACACGAGCTCGAAACTATTCTCAAAGCGAAACAAAATCAAAGCCAAAAATTTTACTACAGATCAAGATTATTTTGCTTACCTTTTTCAATACCTCAGCTTCCTTTGGATGTTGCACCACCATGGTTCTGAATTGCAGTTACAGAACAGAGAAGTAGCCTCAAATTAGAAATGAGGATACTAGTTAAGTTTTAGGCGATCAGGAGATGAAGTTGAACAAGTTCACGCACGGAAGAAGTAAGAAGGTTTAAGGAAGTGAGAAAATTGAGTCTCTTAGAAACAAGAAAAACAGCTTAAGACTATACAAGATGCAGCATGGCAGGAAGATGCAGGTGAAGGATGAAGGATGGCAGGATTGGAAATTAAAATTAAGGAAGAAGACAATTTACTCCCCCTTGGCTAAGATTACTGAATGAAAAGCTGGCTCAAGTGTTCCTTAGTTTTGACTCTTTAAACTTCCTTTGGTTTATTAAATTCTGACAATTAACTTTTTATAGCCAAAGCATGTATTTTGCCTGGGAAGAATTTCAATGTCAGGTTTTTTTATTGCGAAAACAAGCTTTCTTTTTTTTTCGTGGGACCTGGTGGTGGCGTCAGACTTTGGGCTAATGAATATATCTTGATTCTTAATTGCACTAGCTGTCAGCAAAACAAATTTTTCTTAATTATGTTGATCCGATTAGTTCTCACGATAATTGCTAAAAAAAAAATGCTTAAAAATTCTCATCATCTTTATCAGCATCATAGGTGTGGACTGGATTTTCCTGTCGCTTTTTCTGGATTTTTTTTACCTACCGAATATCCTTAATATCATTCGATGCAACAGTAGAATGCTTCAGATTTATTTTGTATGCAGGCATTGAAGCAGTTATGCCCAAACAATAAATGCAAAATCATTTTTGAAAATTCAGAAAATAATGGTAAAAGCGAATGCAACCCAAAAAATTCAAACTGCTTTTAGCGATTCCAGAACGCTTGCGGAAAGTAGACGCGGGAAAATGCTTGATTTGAATTCACTTTTTTTGATTTCAAAATCCTGTGTCATCCTCATCGCGAGATCATCGATTGGATTGGACTGGACACTGGAGGCTGACTGGGGTCAAGCTTTATTTAGAGCAGCGTAAATTGTACAAGGAAAAGTGATTTTTCAATAGTCATAGACCTAGATGCAGCCTCTCGCATTCTAATGCAGAAGTCCAAGGTGCATAACTTGTCTCCTAAACTGAGAGCGACCGGTGAGCTTTGTTTTGATGGATCACATCACTTCGTTGGGTGTCTATTACCTAACTAGAATGAATTGTATTGTTTTTGGCTGGCTGTAACTTTAATACCCTTAGCAGGTATCCACTAATACTTAAAATGTCATACAGAATCATAGGCGTAGACAGTGAATGAGCGCTGGTGAAACCGGTGGGTGAAGGAAGGATGGCATTCCCTGCAGCGAAGCTTGGAGCCCTCCTCCTCAAACAGATCTCCAAACCGTTAGCAAACGTTGTGAAAACTCGTGCGAAGTCTAGTCCATTCTTCCGGACGTGGATATGCATGCCTCCTGCACAGCTTTACCATTGGGTCGACGTGAGGATGAAGATGTGGAGCATGAATTTAGGACGACCTGCCAAGGTGACCCCCCTGAATGAGGCAATGGCAATAGAGCTGGGGGCTGATTTATTAGGAGAAGGAATAATATTTACCGTAGCTGCCGGTACGGACCTATAAAAATTAATTTCAGTATTCATTGTTTCTTTATCAGAGGGCTCTTGCATTTATTGCCTTAATTTTGCAGTTGTTCTAACCCTGGAGTACATCAGGAGTTCGAGAAATGAAGCACGCAAGGAAGCGGAACGGAAGGAAGAGCTAGCACAGATACAAATCGAGCTGAGGGAGCTTTACTTCGCAAGGGCACGGCAGGAAACGCAATTGCGTGAACTCATCCGGGCACTCCACATCAACATACCTTCATTAAATTACAGTGAACCAATGTCATACGATACAGACAATATACCCGAACACCATCTGGCAGAGAAGCCGGAAGAGGGGACTTCTATTTACCAAAAACTTAGTAACTTATTATGGAGTGCTGTAGACTTCATTGCCCCACCGGTTGAAGACGCTGGAAAAGAAAGTGAGAAGCCAGTCATTATAGTCAAAGTAACTGAAGAGAAACCATCGGGCTCTGGTGCTGCCCCAACCCCTCCCTCAAATCCCCTTCCTCTCCAGACTATTGAAGTTCCAAACCCGTCCCCCCCTAATAGTGATCACAAAGTATAACTATTGTAAATCCTATAGAATTATAAAGGTAATAGCGATAACGGTAGACAGCCAAGGTTCGTTAGTTGCTGCTCAAAGTTCCGTTATGCCTACATGTCGCATATTGACTCGCCCAGATTGTGATTCATTGAAAGTTACGAAAAATCATAATAAAATTATGATTAAAGTAAAAATGATATCTTGAGGATTCAATTCATTTACTTTATTTACCCATTTCTACACAATATTCTTTGAGAGGATTCCTACTAACCAATTCTGGTGGCAGGTAAATCGATTTTGAACGGCTAACTCGTCTTCCAGAGTGAGTGACTGATTTTGATAAGAACTTCTTACCAATGGTACTTGTAAACGCGATGAGTGCCTGTTTACAAAAAAAAGCAACCAATTAAAATTCTTAACAATCTCGTACAAGGGTGGGAATCATCCCTATCAGATCTCTTTCTTAGGTTCATTATTTCCGGATAATTAACACCTTAGTAACCCATTAACTTCGGCTCTACAACCCCGGCTTTGTTCACCTCTACAAGAAGAGAAGGGCCCACAGATTTTTCTAGAGCTAGCCGGTAACTGGGTGCCGAGGTTGTAGGAAGCCAAGGGAGGTAAATGGGTACCGAGTGAGACGGCTCCACCCATCGACGATCGAATCAATTTACTAGAATATATACTTACGGTACTTGGCATAGTTGCCCCAGTAGAATACAGCCATAGATATAAGGATTATCTGCATCGTACCAGCCATTGACGGTTTTAAGGGGAGTTGCCATCGATGTTGCCATCTCCAACCATCCTATTGATAAAGAAGAGAATCGCTAAGTACATGACGTAAAATATGTGTCCTGACTAAAGAAGAGCTTTTTACTTGCTTACCACGACTCATTGCAGCAACTGCTGATTGTGGTGACTTATTCCGACGGCCGATCCATGCTGTGAGTTCTCCAAGCTTCACTTGTCCAAAAGAGGTGTCGGCTGCAATCAAGATTTTAGAGAATATCAGTCAGGAAGAATAGAAAAGCGGAAATCCCATACCTAGACATAGGGCACCCCGGCACCCCATTTGGCACCCCATTGGCACCCCACGAAAAATCCGACTGAAATCCGAAACTCAACCATATCAGTCAGTAAGTAGGAATCAGATGTTCATGAAATCTGAACTTACGTTTTCCGTACCACCTAGCCGGGTCATAGACACCGTGAACTTTGGGATTATACTCTGGCTGATACTCCCCCCATGCCATTTCTTAGCACTTTCTTGATTAAATTAATCAAGCAAATTCCCTTGTCCTAGAATCTGGATTCTAGTATAGATTGGAAGAAATCCAAGGAATCAGAAAATGAAAGCTGTACCAAAACTCAGTTGCTGGATGAACATGGCCTCGCAGCGGATTTTGGAGAAGTTCTCTTGGGCCGTCCCAATGGTCCCAATGGCAGGAGTTTCGAATCCAAGACTTGGACCTGCTTTTTATCGCCCAATTCCCATCTGCTGAGCACCTTGAAGCTTCAACTTTCTTTGCCACTTTGATTTCTAAGGAAGGCTAGGGTTTTATCCGCCTTTCGGAAGGAGTTTCGAATCCAAGACTTGGACCTGCTTTTTATCGCCCAATTCCCATCTGCTGAGCACCTTGAAGCTTCAACTTTCTTTGCCACTTTGATTTCTAAGGAAGGCTAGGGTTTTATACGCCTTTTGGAAAAGTAGATTCCCTTTCCTCAAAAAACGTTTTCGCAACACATCCAGATCAAATGAAAATAATGTCGAAAACTTCAGCGAAAGACTAAAGCGCTTACTTAGAACTGCTAACGTAGTAGATAACTTCCCGAGAAAGAAGCTATTGCAAGAGAGGAGAAAATCATTCTACTTGGCTAAGTTAGGTGATTAAATATTTAGCATTAATCCTGAAGGACATGGCCGGATAAGCCCTTGAGAGAGGTTTTGCTGGGCCCGATGGAGTTTTTGCATAAAAAAATGGGACAGCTACCTGTCGACAAATTCATTCATTCTTTCCCAGCAATTGTCGCAATGGGGCCCAGGCTACTAGCTATCCGATAATATCCTTTGATTGAACTGATTTTACTTCGCAGACAAAAGATTTTGCCAATGAATTCTCTTTCTCTTCACGAAGTCTGTACTTTGAGACGAATGAAACCTAACCCTTTCTGTTAAATCATAGTTTTTGACCGCTTGTAACTTAATTAAGATAGAATGTTCTACGTTTTATCTTAATTCCAAGGCTTAAAACGCTTCCACGACCTAGCGTCAGCTTTTCCTTTTCTATGTTTTCATTGGAAAATCTGTCTGGCTCAAATTCTAACTTTATCATAATTTTCGACTTATAATTTCAGGTTCGAAGTACGGTATATAATCATAATGAGAATTTCATGTCTTTAGCTAGACTAGAATAGTTATTCACAGTCAAGTTTACGGAAACCAGGATTAATTATTGATAAACGACGACCGAATAAAGTTAGAAATTGAAAATGCTGTTAGGATCCTGAGCTACGAAAACATGATCCGCTAGAGAAGCTGATCCGAAATCCAACGTGATCCGGCTGCTGACTCCCTCATCTCTCTCTCTTCTGTCCACGCTGTGCTCGTGTCAACTTTGTCCATCAAATCTGCGGTCTGTGGAGTAATCGATGGAAAATAAGCTACTGATCTTGGAAGCATTCTCATTCACTCTTGATTCTTTGAAATACGCTGAGGCTGAGAGGAATTACCAGGAAAGTCTAAGTAAGTAGTATACAGGGTTTCCGTTATTCAGTCTTTTTATGGTCGTTGATTTATATATGATTTGATTTGTGTTCTTATCTGTAGAATTTTATTTTATTTTTATTTTTTGGCTGGAGTAGCTCAGCTATAGCTCAGTCCTCCTTCCGCTTCGAATGCCCATTTAGTGACTAGCAGACGCCACAGTCAAAAATCAATGAACAATTATCTTGGGTTACGCATAGCTCCTGATCCAGACCAGATTTTTGGCTGTCAATTTTTTTCTTTTTTGATACCATACGGTCACGGTTGATTGTCAAGTGTAAATGAAGAGAAGGGCCTGTTTAAGTGCTTTTGCTTGCTTTTCTGCTTGTATGAAGTAGTGGGCTGGGATGCTGATACTAGTCTTGTCTTGATTATGCTTATGACGCATGAAAAATGGGGGTGGGTACCATCTCTCTCTAAGCTTCCTGTATTATTGTGATAGTGTAGATGTTAATTATTATACAACTTTAAAGTTATCCGTCTTTTGCTCAATTTGATTGTGTGGCAGGCGCTAAGAGATTTCCTGGGGATGGAAGATGGAAGAAGGACTGAACTTGCAAATGCAAGTAATGCCGCGGGCACAACTGCTGGTGGCTCTGGAGTGACTGAATCAGCTGCTGCTGCTAGTCTTAGCCTCAAAGAACAAGTGGCCAGGGCTCGAGAACATATCAAATCGGTCTTAGATTATAACTCATCCTCTACTACTAATTCCTTCCCGTCATCAGGTGGTGCTACAGAGGATCCAGAAATGAGGGCCGAAAATGAACTCCTGAAGAAGAAACTCGAGAACCTCGAAAATCAGGTGAAGTCTCTTACGGAACGTATTTCTAAGCTTGAAGCTTCTGGGAAGACGGGCACTACCACCACGACCGTCCCAGCTACGACCACAGCCGCGAAAGTTGTTGCACCAGTCAAAGCTGCTGGGGACTCCAAGGCCCAAGATGATGATGACGTTGATCTGTTCGGATCTGATGATGAGGTAAGAGCATTATTTACTCTTATTGTAATTAAACTAATATTAGCAGTCTCAATTTAATCAAATTTAAATACTCACAGGAGGATGAAGCAGCGAAAGCACATAAGGACAAACTGTTGGCGGATTACGCCGCTAAGAAATCCAAAAGTAATTTATACATTTCTGTTAAAAAGTTTGGGAGCATTTCAGTGTAAATTATAATTTTCCAGAGCCAGCCGTCATCGCAAAGTCCAACGTTATCTTGGATGTGAAGCCCTGGGATGATGAAACTGACATGAAGGAGCTCGAGAAAGCCGTTCGAACTATTCAGATGGACGGACTGCTCTGGGGAACTTCTAAGCTCGTTCCGGTGGGTTATGGCATCAACAAGCTCCAGATCGCCACTGTTGTTGAGGATGAAAAGGTTTCAATTGACGAACTTCAGGAAAAGATTGAAGCTTTTGAAGATTACGTGAGTAAAAATTAGTTCCTTCTTTGATAAGAACTGCTCTTCATGTCTAAAAAAATTTTTTTCAGGTCCAATCCGTTGACATCGCTGCCTTTAACAAAATCTAAAAGTACTGCATTCCTCTATAGCTTCTGAAGTATCAGGTTCTGGGATGAGTTGAATCCATCCTCCAACATCTTTGACATTGACTTCAGGTCTTATTGTTGGAATTTAATAAATTCTTTTCGTGCAGATGTTATGCAAAGTTCCTTTTCATTTCTACGCAATGTAGGTCTAGGGTTTTTTCAGTCGTTCCATTTTCATTAATCAACGGAAGTAGTGGTTTCTGATAAGTTTTTAATTAGCGGCTCGTAATTGATAGAATCAGGGCGTAGGGAATGGTCATAGGGGGTAAGAAAAGGGTTTGCGGTTTATTACTCCTAAATTGGTTCAACTGGAATTAATAATAACAGAGATCGTGGAGTTGAATTAGGATGACTGAGCCAGCTCGAAAATTAGGATTATTCTACAGCAGCATGCCTAGGAAGTACATCGACTACTGCTTGGTCTGGGAGACACCCTCTTCCGATAGTAAGAAAAATAACTCGGAAGAGGATGAAGCGACTGAAAAAAGGCGGATCTTTGAGAGGAACCTTGAGGAAGAGGGTCTTTATTTGGAAAGAGAAACGCTGGAGGGGAGCCACCTTAACTTCGTTAAAATCCATTCTTCGATGACAGTTTTGCGAAGATATGCTGAAATTCTTCGCTTAAGGATGCCTATGAAGGAGGTAAGCCATCCCTACCCTTATCTTCATTCCTCAGTATATTTCTACAAACTTCAGCTCGATTTTAGGCCATGCTCGATGTTGAGGACGACATTCCTGAAGTCGCTGCATTTAAATTAGAGGTATGGATTTCTCGTGTGCTTTTTCTTCAGTCAATTAACTCTAACTGACCCCCAGCAAAGTGAGGAAGCCAACAGGCGTCGCCAATACTCAAGACTGGGGAAATGCTTTTATTGGCTAACGCGGAAGTTCCACTATGATGAGCACGCCTTCCCCTCGACCACCAACCAGCGACTAAATGCCATCTTCTCCAGAGACAAAGAATACTTGCAAGTTTCCCGACCTAAAGACTCCTGTTGTTTAATTCTTTTTTCATTCCTTGTTTAGATTCGATATGGATGAAATGGATTTTTTTACGCCTGGTATTCGGTCCAGTATTATCGACTTCATAATCCGGAGGACGCGCTACTCAGATAACACGGCTGACGAATTTGCTTTTGGGATTGAGCGCTTGATCACAGAGAAGGTCTACTGCTCCGCCTATCCTTTGCACGACGTAAGTTTCTTTCAGATTTTCCGCCGAAGCTGAGCAGCATTAACATTCATCAGGATTTTCATAATTTAGGGTGACCTCAAGTCTCCAGGAACTCAAAGGCACCTTCTCTATAAGGAATGGGCTTCCCTAAAAAATTGCTTGAAATCTCAACCCCTTGACCACATCAAAGAATATTTCGGAGTTAACATAGGTGAGTGGGCAAGATGGCGGAGGAATTCAGCCCGCGGAGCTGGAAAAGAAGTCGAGCGTGCTTTTTTCATGGGAAGTATTTGAACTAGAAATCACTAAACAAATATAATTAAATTGAATTCCAGGGCTCTACTTCGCCTGGTTAGGTTATTACACCCGAATGCTAATTCCAGCGTCAGTGCTCGGATTCATCTGCTTTCTTTATGGGATCGTCACCCTTCCCAGTGACGAGTATAGGTAGTCCATAGACAAGAAAAATTTGGTTCAAAATTAATATTTTCTTAATTTCTAGCCAAAAACTCTGTGCCGATAATGACACGCATATCATGTGTCCCCTCTGCAGTGAGGTTTGTACCTACTGGAGTCTGCAGACTACCTGTCAGTTCTCAAAATTTACTTACGTATTTGATAACTATGCCACCGTTATATTTGCAGTTTTAATGTCTTTCTGGGGTAAGAGAGTCTGTGACGAAATGGAATCTTACCTTCATACATCTCTTTGTCAAACCTAGCTGCAATTTTTCTGGAATTTTGGAAGCGCTATTCTGCTCAAATCACTCACAAATGGGATCTCTCGTCCTTTGATGTCACAGAGGAGCAACCGCGACTCGAATACTTGTCTCGTCTCAAGCGACTGAAAAAACTGGAAACAGACGTCGTCAACATAAGCACAGAGCCCCATGTCTCCTTCTGGAGAACAAAAGTCCCGTTCCATCTCTTCAGCTTGAGCGCTGTACTTTTTCTGGTAAAATTCTGTTAAGAATTTTGATTCTAGGAGTACGCTTTTCTAACTCTCGCTTTTGGTTTAAGGTGACGCTGGCTGGTGCTGTACTCCTTGGAGTTATTTCTTACAGGGTCTATACTTTAAGATATTTTGATAAAAATTACCCAGTCCTCCAGAGCTCTGGGATGCTAATTGTCAGTTCTAGTGCTGCACTTATGAATCTCATCATCATTGTCATTTTTAATTTGGTAAAAGAGGTGTACCTCCTTAAATTATTTCGCCGGCTGACGTCTTTTCTTTCTTTCAGATCTACACGGGAGTTGCTCAATACTTGACAGAAATGGAGCTTCATCGCACGCAGGTGCACCTCGATGACCTTGACTTTCGACCATTGTGTACGACCCACTCGCAAATATCGTTCGACGTGGCTTTTGCAATCTGTTTAGTATTTTAAACATATTCATGAATCATACCGAGCGAAATCGGAAGGTCGCCCCCGAGGGTTCCAAGGTCAAGGTCTCAGAGTATAGTTTGTTTATAGTTTGAATTTGGGAAAGGGTTGAAGGGGTTTCATCCCATTCCAAATTCCATGTCGTCATAATCATCCGTACTTTATACCTTCGCAGGCGGAGTTCGATGACAGCCTCACGCTTAAAATCTTCGTTCTGCAATTCATCAATTACTATTCATCAATTTTTTATATTGCATTCTTCAAAGGCCGCTTCGCCAACCCACCCCATTTAAAATCAAACATCCTCAACGAAGAAATAGTAAGAATTATAGTAATAATTATCTTTCTATACCCATCAATCAAGCTTGTATTATTCAGTGTGGGCCGGCGGGTTGCATGACAGAGCTTTGTATTCAACTTGCAATTATCATGGTGGGAAAGCAGTTCATGGGTGGGGTACTGGAGATGACCATGCCGTAAGCGTACGGAAAAGCATCATAATCTTACCCTTTTTTGAGCTCATTATTCTGCGAAAGGTTTGTTCAGAAATGGTGGACACATTCCAAGCTTCTTATGACATCGAAACGGCGGAGGACACCGAGGCCTGCCTTCAGCACGCAATGGGCCAAGGACTTTAAACTTGCCCCTTGGAACACGAGATCCTTGTTCAACGAATATCTGGAAATGAGTAAGTGATTTCGGAAAAAATTTTAAACGCTACCATTATTTTACAGTTATAAATTTTCAGTTGTGCAATATGGATTCGTGACGATCTTTGTAGCAGCATTTCCTCTAGCCCCCTTCTTCGCCCTTATTAACAACGTGTTGGAAATGGTTTCTGTTGCCGATCAAAACTAAAACCCGAATTTTGATTTTTCAATGTTTTTATTTTAGAGACTTGACGCGACGAAGATGCTAATTTATAACAGGCGGCCAGTTAGCCAGCGGGCAAAGAATATTGGAGTCTGGTATGGAATCCTGGACACCATATCCAGAATCGCTGTCGTTAGCAATGTAAGGGGATAGAAATTCCAGTTAAACTCAAACTTTTTTTTCACTAAGTTCAGTAATTAATCGATTAATTAATAGGCTTTAATTATAGCATTCACCTCCAACTTTATTCCCAAGTTTATGTACTACATACTTCAAGATGAGCCTGGGCTACCCTTTTTTGAACACTCTCTGACTTCATTTAGCATCGCCGATTTTCACAACGGTACGAGGCCCTTGGCCGAAAAGCAAGACGAAAACTTTGTCAAAATTGTCGAAAATGACGGAGTTTGCTGGTGAGAACATGGTTTATACACCACTCGTTTGTCTCAGTCCTCTGACCCGTTCTGCTCCCCAGGTTTCAAGCGTATGCCTACAATCATACCCATTCCGCTGAAAAAAGATACAGCAAAACTAGATTTGCTTGGAAGCTGGTGGCGGCTCGCCTCATCTTCGTCCTGGTTTTTCAAGTATAAATTCTGTTTCTCAACCACCTAAAATTGATAAAGGTAGCTAAATTTTTATCTTTTCAGAACTTCGTCACAATATGCGTGCTGGCGCTGAAAGTAATTATACCCGATGTCCCGAAAGATTTGCAGAAGCGAATACGCCAAGAAAATCACCTTACCAGTGAAATAATAATAAAACACGAGACACATCGTGCTCGGAAGGAAATAACTACAGGGAGCCAGCCTCAACCTCCTCCAGGAGCGCTGGAAAATGTCGATCTATGCAATAATAGTGACGAACCTTCTCTCAAGGACACTGGGCTGAAACAAAACAATGTTCCAGCCGACAATAAGCAGCAAACCAGGGTGACAAACACAAACGATGGAATTTTTGCAACGATAAGAGTTTTTGGTTCATGGAAGAAGGATGAGAGTAGCAGCGATGAGGCCTGATCGATTTCCAACCTCTGCATCCTTGCATATATTCTGGTTACCTGTTATCAACTTCTACCCATCGAGTAGCAACGCGAACAATTCAAAAACTTTTCTATTTTGTTCAACCGGAGACCGGAGCTTTACAGTCTCCTCGGTCTGGGAATCCTTTCGTATAGGGAGGGTGTCAGACTCATTTGCGTCAATTTCCGCTAGAATAAATTTTAGAGATCATAGTTTTTGTATCAAGGATTCAGGGAAACGAATCACGAGTTTTTGAGTTTGTCCTGGAGCCAGAGATGAAAACTCCAGGAATTGGAGGAAGTAGAGTGGGAAAATTATTATCCATGATCCTTTGGAGAAAAGTCGAGAAATCAGGAAGAGGAATCCAGGCTCAAAGCTCCACGAAAAAATCAATTGGAATTATAAGGTCAGGGAAGCATGGTTCCTGGAATATTGCTCATCAAGCGCAGCTTACACAAAAATCTCCTCTTATCTTTTAAATTTTGTGTTGCTTCTTCAGAGAAGGAAGCAGAATGCGCTGGAAGAATGTAAAATGAATGACTGCAGAGGACATTTGGTGGTGAAGTTATGCTGCTGGTTACGATATCACTACTGTTCCTGCAGCGGTTGGTACGGGATGCCAGGGATCCTCTTGGAGGTGGGGAGGAGCTTCAAGGAACATCATCAACTTTTATTCCGCAACGTTGGGAAGATGATAGCTAAACTTTTTTCTTCAAATTTCTCAGAACTTTGGTTGTTGCATAGTGCAGAAGCTGAAAAAGTTTTTTCCCTGAATTTGAAGAGTACAAAAACTAAACTTAAGTTTTATTCGATGTTGCAGTGTATTTCTTTCTGTAAACTTAGCAGTTGTACTATTTTTTGAAACAATTTTTTTTTAGAAAAAATGTTGCAGTCCAGTCAAAAACTGAGTTAAAATAGAATGTAGAGCCGGAAGGGGTTGCCTTCTAACGGACTCAAACTTAAGCCCTTCATTTTACGAAAAGAAATAAAAGCGAAGGAGTAAATGATAATAATTTATAGAGGATTTGATTGAGCCATTTGATTTCTTTTGTGCTCCATTCCTTCCGTTTTATTATCAGATGAACCAATTCATGCACTACTACTCCACCAACTTACATCCTTCTAAGGAAGAAATAATAAAATTCCGATGAGCTAGTTTCACTACTAGCAGCGAAGAATTCAGCTACAGAATCCATCAAACTCTTCTCTATTTCCAAAACGTGCTTTTTACTCCAGTCTGTACAGTAGTGAACAAAAGTAATGATACCTCCGCAATGAAAAAAGTGTTAACTGACCTAGCTCACCTGACGGAAGTCGACGCATAGTAAGACAACTCATGGCGACTTCCTTATGAACTCTGAGCCCATAAGTACTGTCACCTGAAGATATGGACTTGCTCTACAAAACGCATCTTCGAATGACATGGCCCAAGCGATTGACAGTCTAGAACGGCTTGATCTTACTGAAATGTTGCATCTCTTGTTATCCAAGTAGCTTTTCATGATTATCTACACTGTGGATTTATTTGAAATTTTTGCTATGAAAATTTTGGCCATTGTGCTATGCTTCAGTAAATCCCTTCGCATTGAGGTTAACTTCTTTCCTACGAAGCTGGATCGCACTGCATGATTATAAATCCACTAATATAGAAGCAATAATTACGTTAACCGGCTGCGTTCACTTTTCTTCCAGCAGTATATCCTCGTTTCAAAATGACAAAAGCCAAAAGTATCATTACCTATGCCCCGGCTGGATCCGACTTTTTACAATAATCAATTTTTTTAATTTTTCAAAAGAATTACAAATGAAATGCAATCCTCTTTAAAGTTTTAAGCATTAAATTATCTTTAATCTGTTACCTAAATAGTAGAAATCGGTGGGTTCAGAGCTAAGTTAGGTCAGTTAGAATTTTTTCATTGCAGGGGTATCATTTTTTGTCCACTACTGTAAGCCGAAAACGGTAGCAACCGAATCACTACGAGGAAAGTCAGGAAAGCAGGCAGTGCCGGAGAACCCATCTATACATCCCGCACAGGGAGAAATACGAGGTTATGAAGGTGAAAGTTCTGCTTTCTCCTCAGTTGGAGTCTGGTAGTCGTCTCGTTGCTTCCTAAGTTGCCTCCTAAGGTGCTCTTCCAAAAAAGCCAGGTACACTTCCTGCGTTCGCTCCATTTTGTGGGACGGTAGTGGTGAGGGTGAGCTGTGAGGAAAGTTGCAGGTTTGTGGTCTGTTGCCTCACCTACTTGGCTTAGAAAATTAGGAGGGTAGTTAGCACAAAAAAGCAAGCTGTGACTAGAAGTTTTGAGCTTTTGAACTAAAGACGCTTGGAAGAATGAAGGTAAGTCACTAGAGTAATTTTCTAGATACAATATGTAGTAATGTTGCAGATTGCTACATATAATTGCTTTGCTCCGATGGTAAAAGTAAACCTCCCTCAAGGAAGAAAAAAATTTCTTTTTCTTTTTACAAAAAACTCTGGCATCTCTGGAAATTTTGAGCAGACCAAAAACTCAAGAACTCTGATTCAGGACTGGTGGAAAATGAGGGTGGCCAATGCGGGTTAAGGTTTTTTAGCTGCCAATTGAGCAGGAAAAACTGTTAAAAGAATTGTAGATGCACGTGGGGTACAAAGAGTTAAAAGAATCTTACACGTCTGTATGGGCCGCTACATTTTTTTTCTCTCTTCTTTTAATAATGAATTTTCCCAGGATGGATTGTACTCACCTTTTGTAGAGAATGCTGTAGAAAATTTATTCTAAGATTATCTGCAGAACCTGCCTTGATTTTTTTTAAATTAGCCAATTTGAAACGGCAGTTTGGTACACTCCAGGAGTGCCAATGTCACGGGGAGTTAAATTGAGTGAGAGATGATGTTGACACAAGCTTTGAGCACAGAAATGAAAGTCTAATATTTGTTGACAGGTGACAGAGCCTGACTTCAATTAATAAATAATCAATACAGTACACAGATGATGCAGATCCTTTGTTTGTTCCTCTCAATGTCTAAAGGGATACGGTGTGGATATTAGGCGACACCGATTTTCACCAATTTTCATTGAAACTCCCAATACTTTTTCCGCTGCCACTTATTAATAGCGCGAGCGCTATCATGCGAATGCAATGTGCGTCCGGCCGTCCGGACGTCCGTCCGGACCTATAGATCTCAGCAATGGGTAATCGGATTGACTTGATTTTTGGCATGAGAGTTCCTTAGGGTCCCTAGTTGTTCACTATTATGTTTAAAAGCGCTGGATCAAGTTTTAAAAAAATTTCATTTTTGGCCCATATGTTTGTATGGGGCTTATGTGTATGTGTGTATGTATGTATTTCTGTACCCGGTAGATCCGGTACACTGCCTTATACACCCGGTATGACCCCATATTACCCGGTCCACCCGGTATACCTCGGTATAAATCAGGTATACCCCCGTATACACCCGGTTCTCTCGCGCTATTCCATACATCCGTCTTGTACGGTTTATTTGTAATTCAGCCAGTAGATTACGAAGGAAGCTGGCCGGGAAAGAGCATATCGGAATTTCTTAAATTCTTAAATGGAGAATTATATAAATTACTATGTGCTAGTCCAAGTCCTAAGAACCTTCTCTGGTGATCTACGACCCTCTGCTGAATCGGCCAAACTTTCTCCAACCTTCAGTTTTATAGGAAGACAGAACGGAATGATGCTGGAAGAGCCACTTGCCAAAATATTCTGAGGAATTGGGAAAGTTGTAAACGTAAACCCATTATGGTTCAACATGGACTTTTGCACAGATCCTCAATTCCTTTTCTAACGCCCTCCTCTCTTTCACTTCCAAATGTCTCCATTCCCATTGAGCATTTAATAGGAGACGAGTAAACCATGTTCTACTTAATTTAAAAAGAAGAGAGCTATTTCCTCTTATGCAAATTCAACAAAATGCCTACGAAGTCCGTAGCTGTTCCTGTTGTTAGAAAGACAGGCGTCTTTTCAAGATGGTGAAAGAGTTCAGAAGTGCTTTTTTTTTTTACTTTTACTAGAGTAAAGGGTTCTGAGGCAAATTCTTCAATTAAAATAAGAAAGAATTTCCAATTTTTTTTCATCCTGCTTATTAGTATCTGCCGCAAGCACTTTATTTCTAAAAGGAATTTCCGGACCTCTAGGTTTCTGTTGTACTGCGTTTAGCTGGAAGACGTGTTGTTGGATGAAATGAAGGTAGGGGAAAGAGGTTACGCTAGAGCCTAGAGGTAGAAAATTCACTTCTACTTTCTCTTATTCTTTCCCTAGTTCTGAGGTTTTGGGAAAGTCAAGGCGGCAAGTGAAGAAAAAAAAAGTTAATGCATAAATCATTCACCTAAGATGCAGGCAGCAGTATGTGAGTCGGATACTCGGCTTTGTTAGAGTCGAATATCTTAGATATCAGATATAAAGAGGCAGGCAGAAGGGGAGGGGGGCTGGGAATAGCTCTTTTCCCACAAACACCATTCATTCGCGCCAACCCTACCACTACCACCACTGCTGCTGGAGACAAACAAAAGAACCACCATCGCACCACTATATTCCTAAAACTCCAAGATAAAAAATAACACACCTGCCTGTGCTTCCTTGGAAAGTAAAAAAAAAACTTCCTGGAAACTTTTTTTTTTCGCAGTGGAGAAGGAAAAGGAGAAAGGAAAGAGTCCTAAGGGAAACAAAATTTTTTTCATGGATGCATAAAGGCTTCCAAATTGTGCCCACCCGCATCCCTTGATCTTTTCATTTGAAATACCTATACGTCTAAACAAGGAAGAAAACCAACTCAATTCTTTTCCAAATGCTTAAGCCCTCTTGTGGAAGGGTGAAAAGTCATTCGGGACAGGTCTATTCTGTGGAGGTTTATAAATTAGTAATCAGAGGGGTGGGCTTGAACTCTATTAGAACCCCTGCCTGGTAAATTATAAACCGTAATCAGATCTGAGAGAAGAAAAAAGGAAAATTCTGAAAAGAAGAGCCTTAAGAGCTCTTTGTTCTCCTCCTAGTCTTTGCATAAAGTGAAAGGAATGGGTGAAAGTGGGAGAAAGTTATGTGGAGAGTTTTCTTTTATTTCACCACTTGCGTCACCACGGCCTCCCTGTGCATGACACTGCATCTTTCAATAGACAATTTTGGTATAAAGAAACTTTTTTTCTTGCCCCGCCCTGTGTACCCTGCTCTGTAATACAGCTCAGAAATAAAAAAGAATGTTTTAATACAAATTACTATACAGAGTGAAAGATTTAGTATTCAACGAGGACACCCCGCGCCTCATACCCCCACCCGCTCAACTGGGTAAAGATGGCCCAATGCGTCAAGATACCAATCTACAATAAAAACATTTTTGCCCATAACCGTACGATTGATTAGTGTCGCGATAGCGGCCACCCACACAAACCCGTGTCGCCCGTTCTTTCCCCTTTCTTTTGTACGGCGCTGTCTCACTCTGCCCCTTCCCATTTTCACTTCCGCCAGGGCGACAACAAGGTGAGCGGGTGGCCGCTATCGCGACACTAATCAATCATACGGTATATTTTGTGGGTGGGGGTATGAAGAGCAGGGTGTCCTCGTTTACTACCGTGTGATTGATTAAGGTCGTCATAGCGGCCACCCACACAAACCCGTGTCGCCCGTTCTTTCCCCT
>JABASM010000733.1:0-19258 GCA_019776545.1 Brachystomella parvula
TGAAGATATACACGAAGAAATCGAGGTGGCGCCAGATGGAACCAACTTTTTAAATGCTGGGCAGCTATTCAAGGAAGAGCCTGAGTCCGAATTTCAGGTTCAGATGGTACGGTCGACAGAAAGCATACACCCTCAATCTAACCCCATTGAAAAAATCCCACTGTTCGGAAAGGATGCCGTGTCTCATCAGCTCAGGAAAGACGGTGCTGTGTTGTCTGTTTTGGAAAAAAACTCAGAGTCTCCTGTTGCTGTTGCCGATCGTGTTTTCACATCCATTCACTTAGACAAGGAGTGCGGTTCTGTTCTCAGCGACGATGACGTCTGCTCCGTCCATCTGGAGAGGACTGAAGAACTGCCGTCACCGGCCCCCACCTACGAGAACAGATTGGAATGCCAGCTCAAGAAAGAACCTGCCGTTCACCATTTTGAGCAGGGTGCGGAGTCGCCGATCAGCGAAGACGACGTCTGCACCCAGAAAACAACTGTGAATAATTTCGCTGAAAAATCCGCAGTAGAGGAAACACTCAATGTTTCTCATTCATCAGCTACTGATGAGAAACCTACAGAAGATAATGATCAAGTCCAACAAGAGGCTGAAACGGAAGAAGGCTCATCTCAAAATTCAGAATTGACCTCATCTCATGTCCAACCCCAGGCATCACCCGCGAGAGCGTACTACGTGAAAAACATGTACTCACCTGTCAGCGAAGAAGAGCATGAGGAAATAGAACTCTTGACGGATGGACCTCCCACTTCCGTTTCATCACATGCTTTTCAAAGCCCCTTTTCACCCGTCAGTGATGTGGAAGACACATACGAAGAAGATGAACGGATGAGCTCTCCAGAGGAAGTGGCTCCAGGCGATCTCAAGGATGCCGAAGTGAAAAGCTCTCCAGGCTCTGAAAATCCCATGGAAAAAGAAGATGGACCAACGGAAGCGGAGATGGTTGATCCCAATGGAGACTCGAGGGAGGGTGATGATCTCCCAGCAGAAGACGAAGCTTCAGATTTAGCAGAACAACCGACGGCAGTGATCAACCGAAGAAAAAGGCCTCACTCACCCCCCACTTGTGAAAATATTGTGATTCCTGACGAACCTGCTCCTAAATCTCCTAAGAATTCTTCAGTTATTGCCTTCGTCGGCAGCGAAGCCGCAGGACGAGAATCCCCTTCCACATCCAATGCTCAAAAAGAGAAGCCAAGCCTCTCCCAACTCCTTAACGCAAAATTGACCGAAGACGAAAAGCTGAGTGGGCGGTTGGGCTATGTGAAGCATTTCAAACAACATCTTCCAGCCATTATTGAGAAGGATGAGATTCCCATTACTCCAAATTTTATTTCCGAAGTAGCTCCTTTTTTCTCAGACGCTTATGACATCAGTGACGATGAAGTTGCCTCCATATATGACATTCCGAAAGAATCCCTCTTCGACTTCACTAATTTGGTAGAGGAATTGTCCAACTCAGAACTGTCATCAGAAGAGGTCAGACTATTTTTTGACTCATCCCATAAGCTGCCGATACGAGAAAGGCTCTCCCGTCCTAGGATCCGGAGTCGAGAAAAACCCCGAGAAGCATTTGCAACGAAGCTTCGACCTGCAAATCCAGTGCAGAGCGTCAATGAACGGAAGCGCTCGGATTCTGCCACTTCTCATCTGCCGCCAGTTGAGGAAAAGGAACCGACACCAAAACCTGAAACGGCTGAAGCTTCCATTCTCCCGTCGCAGAGTCAGGATCAAGATGCAGAGTCGATTCATATTAAAGTAATTGAGGAAAGGGATCGCCGTGCTTCAAATCAAATGGGAAACGATGAGAACTCAAGTTGTTGTGCGGAGGGAATTCATATCAGCCAAAATTCACCCAGTGGGACCGACGCTCAAGTAAAGGTAGAAGAAGAAGGTACGAACAAAAAAATTTTTGGTAGCTTGGAAATAAATTCCTGATATTTTGCTTCTAATTGCAGATTCTTCGAGCGTTGCATCATCCAGACCAGAAGTGGAAAGTCATGTACCTGATTCCGTTGTGGAGGAGCGTTCGCATACCAGCAGAAGCGTCTGCTCTCCCCCACGAGCTGAATGTTTGGATGAAGATGAAGCCTCGTTTGCCAGTCGAGGGAGTTTCCAAAACAGGGTCTAGTGCCTACTCTACTGAATCTCAAAGTGAAGATGAAGCCTTTTCGAATGGAGGTCTTGTTAGTGATGAGGATGATCCAAAATCACCGATATTGGGGAGGGAAGAAGGTAAAACTCCAACATTCAGTTTAATTGTGTAAGAAATAAAGTAACTCACGATTTTAATAATGCAGGTCCAGAAGCGTTTCTAGCGTCATCTCCCTCGTCTGACTCCTCAATGGAATTCTCATTTCCACCAAAATCCCATTCCCATGACAAACCTTCCTGTCTCCGTGTCGAACATGAACCATCGTCACCCCCTCCTGGTAGCGCAGAGATGGAGGTGGTTGATTCAATTCTAGAGAGAATCGAGGATGATGAAGCTGCTCAAGATAAAAGTTCCAAGAGTGAGAACGAGAACCTCTCTCCTAAGTTCAAAATCATGCCTTTTGTTTTCACGGACCCCGACGGCCAGTCAGTGAACTCCAGGGTCCTCTACTCATCTGTGACTGTCCATTCAGGCGACGAAAATGAAGTAGACGTTGGAAAAGGCAAATCCTTGTCCCTGGATGATCGCGACGTGTTCGAGAGAGAAGATAATGAGGATGATGGCGCAGGCCCTGCCGAGTCCCAAGAATGCGTTAAACAAGATAATGGTCGAGCTTTTGACCCCATCGAGCTATTTTCTGGGGATTCCCACAGTTCCGGTAAATTAACATTTAGTAAATCGTAACTTGCACAGTACTTTAATTAACTGTTTGCTGTTACAGATGACTCAAACAGGTCACACTCTCCTTGGATTCCAACAGGAGGTGTTGTAGAATCAGCCTTCGGCATGTTTATTCCCGTTGATGTGTTTGGTTATCCGTCAATCTCAAGGCGCGACTCTAGTTCTCCAGACCCAGAGTGTGAAGAGGATGACTTGATTTGTGATGCGAAACCTGTAGAAGTGAAATCTCCTCTTACATCCCCCGAACCGGTCGTGGGTTCAGAATCCTTGCGATCAAAATGTAAAAATACTGACATATTTCTTCACCAGTTAATTATTTATTTTATCACTACCTGGTTAACTAATTTTTACTCTTATTTTTCAGGGAGTGACTCCTATGGTTTACCAGAACCGTGTGAGGCTACAGACCTTTCATCTCCGTCACCACTAGAGTTAAGGGCACAGTCTGGATATCACACCCCTTCGCCTGGTAGTGCAGAATTCCAGGTGATGGATTCAATTTTGGATGAGATAACTGGGGAAGAAGAGGAGAGACGTGAACAGGACCTTAGGAAAGAAGGTTCACGCACTCCGTTTGATGAGAGTTCTTCCCAAAAGCCCAAAGTCATGCACTTTGTCTTTACTGATCAAGGGGATGAGCCAGTTCATCAACCCACCGTTCCAGGTATGGACGAAGCAAATGTTCGAGTCCTCTACTCATCTGTTGCCGTACAAGCGGAAGACAAAGACGAGGAAATTGGTATGGAGGCAAATACAAGGCTCCTCTATGCCGAAGTTTTGGGTTATGGTGGAAACGGTGTGGATCCTCCCCAGTTCATTTACGTTAGCACTGTACCAAATCAGCATATATTTAGCAAGGATCAAGCTGTAGTGGCTTGCCAACCGAGGTACCTGGACCCTCCCGCCGGCTGGGACATGAGCAAAGAAAGAGTTCAGAAAATGTTTGCCGAGCAACTTCCAGCTCAGTCACTACCAATCAACTGTAAGCTCCTCACGAATGCTACTGGAAGTGCCTATGCTACTACGTATGCAGATTTCCCAGAAAACCACGATATCATTCAGCGGGCCTCCGAAATTCAAAATCTCATTCCTCCTGATATTGCTGAGGCTCGTCAAGGGATTTCAAATATTTTTGCACAGTATGGGATGACAATGTCATTTCAGCCAGAGCAGGGTTCCCTTGGAAAATACTCTCATGGACAGGCGGCGTCAGGTGCTTTGCAGGAAGACGGAATGGCACTTCTGGCTTATGCATCCGCCTGTCATGGAGAAAATAATCCCAAAACCAATGAAAAGAAGGTAAGTTTATTATTTAATAAATAAAATTTTTCTGTACTTATTTTCCTTTCTACTTTTCACAGACGGTCATTTCACCAGCTCAAGCAATGGCTGCAGTAAGTGCAGCTGCAAGTTACCAGCGAGAGCTTGAAAGAGAGTTCCACAGAAAGAATCGTGCAGCGCCATCCATCCCTTTGGATTCATTAACGAAGGAGTCTCGGGGTGCTGTTTCAGACCTTGGACCAACCCTGCCAGATTCCTCTTCTATCCATGGACTTGTGAGTTTGAAAGCCTCACAACCTTCCACATGTCCGGTCCATGGACGCAGTGGTCGGGGAAGGCATAGTGGTAATAGTAATGGGAATATTAGAGAAGGTGTAGGAAATGAAAGACTCGGTGGGAGCATTGTGGAAATGGGGACTGGGGAAATCAAGGCAGACATTGGTGTTGAGAGATACCACGTCTGTCCTCGTAAGCGATATCTTCTGGAGGTCTCAAAGCAACAAGAATAGAGCCCCACCACTTTATACCTTTTTATAATTTGCCCGGCTTGGTTTCATTTTCCTTGTTTTTTTTTAAATTAGTAGTGCCTATTATTTAATTCTAAATTACTAGTGCTGATGCAGGCTCTTAGATTTATTTTTACGTAAGCTTATAGCAGAAAAAAATTTTATCTCTATGACACAGTCTTTTTTAAGGTAACTTCTAAGATCATTCAAGGGTTTTTATTTAATACTATTATTGCTAAAGTTAATATTAGTCTCTCAATCTAAATTAGTCGCTCTATATAAATGTGAAAAATCTGACTGTTAATTTAAGAAAATGGCT
Source organism: Brachystomella parvula (assembly GCA_019776545.1). Classification (NCBI taxonomy): domain Eukaryota; kingdom Metazoa; phylum Arthropoda; class Collembola; order Poduromorpha; family Brachystomellidae; genus Brachystomella; species Brachystomella parvula. The sequence continues at coordinate 4,947 of JABASM010000733.1, forward strand.
ATATTCAAACAAGTAAATTCTCAGTAGAATTTGTGAAAAAATGGGATAGTTTAAGAGCCTAAGACGTTAATTTTTTTAAGGTAAGACTGCTCGTTTAATCTTAATTTAGTCAAGGCTAATTTTAAGTTTAAAAAACTAATTAACTGAGTTAAGTTCTAAGAGACATTATACATACATGATTTTAAGCTCAAAAGTAGCTCTAGAGTTTTTAAATAAAGGAAAACACATCAGCCTGGGCTATTTTCCGTTACCTATTAATTTCGTAAATTGCATGTTGGCCACTTACTCATCGGCTCATCGTCATCTGTCCTTGTCACTGTCTCATTTTTGCATCATCACTATTTAATTAATTAAGCGTTTCAGAAAGAAGAGAGAAAGTGAAGGAGGGTAACAGAAGAAGTGGCCATAGAGTGGAGTAGGCAGTGTAAAACAGTGAGATTCCTTAATTGCTTCTTATTCCTGATTTTAATTCGTCTTTCTACTCACTAATGAATTCTTTTAAAAAATCAGTCGGACTCGCCTTCATGGAAAGCAAAACAAATGCTGCTTGCAGATTTTCTTGTACTGATCGTTAGGCGTTCTTAAATTCTTAAAAAGAAAAGTTGGGAGATTTCGGGAAAGAAATATTCAGTTTTGATCGATTTATTTTGGCGTCGATTTGATTCCCATACCAGCTTTAAGGGAATTTAGTTTTTGCAATGTGATTTTTTTTTCCAAAAATCCTTCCTACAATTTTAACGGGTTATTCAATGAAATTGAGACAACTATAAATTGACCGGGAGACCCTTTAAACTTCACCCTAAAATTTTTTCGTTATTTTTATTGGATTCAGCACTAAAAATGCTTTCAGAAAGTTCACTTGTCAAATCTTTTGCTTGCGGAACTTGTAAGAATTGGGCAGCTAAACAAGAGCATGCCAAAATTGGGCTTGGACAAATCATGAAAAACGCGTGTTTCCTCGGAAGCTGTTTAATTTTTTAGCAACGTATTCCGTAAAAAATTTTCCCTGAAAAAATTCAGAGTGCCTTGGAAAGGCAGATTGAAAGTATTGCAACAACAAATATTACCAGGAAAGCGGCAAAAATAGGAGAAATTAGTCTTTAACCAGCGCCCGCCCAACTTTACAGTCACTTTGACGCTTGCAGCTATCCAGAAATCGCCCAGAAACAAGTAAGTCTCCAGCAGATTTCGCTTTTTCTTACCGTTAGCAGCATTACGGAGAATTGATATCATGTTTTGGCTAAAAAACTCATAGCTGGCTGCGCAAAATCCGGGTGGGGAATTTTTTTTCGTGGCTGTGTCTAACATGGGCTTTAAAAATACTGCAAACTGATACCACTAAAGCAAATTCCAGGTAGGATTTTGTTCAGCTTTCTTCAATGAAATTGGTTTTGCTTGCTTTCTATTATTTGAAGAATAAACTGGGCTTTTAGCTTGGGAATCTTAATATTTCCGTCGTCCAACCCCATTTTGGATGTTCTCTGGTTTGACAGATTAGCTCTAACAAGTTCTGCAAACATAAGATTTGACAAGAGCACTTCCTGAAAGCATTTTTAGTGCTGAATTCAATAAAAATAACGGAAAAATTTTAGGGTGAAGTTTAAAGGGTCTCCCGGTCAATTTATAGTTGTCTCAATTTCATGGAATAAGCCTATAATGCCGGGAGATAGGGAAGGGCACCTTCAACACCACCGACTGGGAGCACAGCGACCAAAAACACGCTGTCTTCTCACCGCGGAGATCATTAATTTTTTTTTTTAATTTTTTTTTTTGTATAAGCAAAACTGTTCGTAGATGTATTCTTAAGCACGAGGCAGGCAAGGGACTTGTTAGCATTTTTTGAACTGTTGCTGCAGAGGGTCGATTGAGTGTTGCGCAGCGATTAATGGTTTGATTGGTTGAAACGACATGCGGAATTCCAGGTTTGCAGCGCAAAACGCGAAAAAAAGAGGCCATGTTTAGGTACACTTTCTGGCACGGGATGCCGTCGCTGTCAAAACAAGATGATGATCATGGAAACAATTGTCATTAAGATAGAACTCGATTTTTTTGTCGTTGGTCAGATATCGACGGGAATTAAATTCTCGGTTTCGAATTACAGAAACGGGGTTTACAAAGACGTGTGGGGACATGCCCCCGTGTCAAATACCAGAAATCCGGCTAAAACGAATTTCTTGTGCTCGCTTTTCCTTTAATTTGACATATCAAAAAGCTCTCTAATCCCAGATCTTACTTCACAAAGCTTAGCTAAAGTTTGACTTTTCCCATACTATTTTCAATAGTAAACAAACTTCTTACCTCATCCTTAAGGACTAAAACTCTGAAAAATTGGTGAGTGAGAAGATCTCAGATAAATGCCAAGATTAGAAACTGTAGTTCTCATCCTGTACCTATTGTTATATACTTTCAAGAAATGTGCGTTCACACCTTTCTTCTCACATCTACTCTGACATCTTTTTTTTCAATCATCATCAAATCAGTCCTTAATCTCTCACTTTCCACTATTTCTAAAAACGGCAGTGGAAATGAAAGTTAGGATACACTGAAAAAGAAACTGAAAAGGAAAGCAAATTCAAAATGTATTTTATGCTTAAGGATTAACTTCTTCTCCTTTTTCCCCAAGAAGCCCAGAAATACGAATTCAAAAAACTAGGATAATTTCGTAACATGAGCCGCTTGTGCAAACTCGCTTCGACTAGCTGGGAATTACAGATTAATGAATACAGCATCAGTTCACGAATTGTTATAGCGCTGAAAAAAATTGCTAATTAGTGAAAGGTAAACTTGCTATGTTTAGTAAGAAAATGTGAAAATCATAAAAATTACGACATTTTTAAGTTGACTTCTCACCCATCTTAAAAAGATAATCCTGGGGAGTAAAATTTTGAATGCACCTTTCCCGACTCTCGTTTTTTGCATCCATGATGCAGACTTCAATGAGGCAGAATGAATTGACAATGGAAATAGGTTACTACATCTCTGAGTGAAGGGAGGCTTAATTATGCTTAATAAAATTCATTTTCATTCTATTTGAGAGTGATTGGTTAATCCCAATCACTTCACTTACTTACTCACCCAGAAGAGCCTCATTTAAAATTAAACCTTGGCTAGCGTATCAATCAAGGTAGTTTTGAAATTAAAATTTTCTTTCACTTCAAAGGATTAAGCCTCTGCTCTGATCAGAAGAAAAAGAGATTTCTTTGCTTTACTTTATTCAAGTCGTGGGAAGTCGGTTAGGGGATTTGCCACGGAAGGGTGAAGTGATCGGATCCTTGAATTTTCATGAAAATTTTCAATTAGCTATCTAAAAGTGTCCTAGCGTTCCTCAGGTCAGGATTAGCCTCGTAGCGCTACCTCAGCCCCTTGAGAACCTTTTCAGTTTCGTAACGAGTCATGATTTCCAAAAGGCCGGTGTATTCTTCTTTGCGCCTTTGGCTCAATTAGCTCTCCATTGTTTTATCACTGATTGTTGAATTAATTTTTAGACCCCCATGATTCTTCAATATTTTAATTGCATTGAGATCCAACCTCGTTCTTGACGTGAGCGATAGTTTGAATTTGCATAATACAGGTTTTTTGTACTGTAGTCATGCTAAACTGCTGCGGGATCCTTCGCCCAGAGGAAATTAGCGCATTAAATAATAGAGATCACAAATCAGAAAAGTGCAACGCACGATTTATGACTGCAGTTTCCTGCTTCAAACTCGTCCATATAATATTGTAAGTTAGAGATCCTCTTGATGAAGCAAAACTTTTTAAATTATGCAATATATATCCATGTATCATGTATCCATTAATTCCAAATTGTCAACAGGAAGGAAAGTAAATATTTATGTTAAGTAATAGTTTCCGAGTTTCTCTTAAGCCAGGTGAAATTATTCCAAGTTATGTATATGCAAAATTCAAATATTTATCGACGGGCAGTTTATAGTATAGGCTTGGAAAACTTTTGCAACTTTATTTTCCTGAATTTCTTGTCAATAAAATTTGTCATTTTTTGTTTCCAATTTTATTTTATTTTAGGACTTTTCGTACTGAACTGAGTCAATCAAGCTTTGTCCAAGAAATTAATGACAATAAAAACGAAAACTGTTCGTAGAAAAGGGGTTAAACGTGTCTCTACGGTTCATGGTACGGCGGTAAGGAGTCGCCCTGCTGTGGCGCGACCTCTGCGACCTGGAAATTTCTCTTTTCCAATGCGTTTAATTTTTTGATCTCCGAATTTAATTTACCTGAATTTTTCGCCTAAAATTTTTCGCTCGAAAGCTTAGCGTATAAAAATTCGATTCAATCGCAAACAAGGTACAAACATATTTGGTCTTCCTAATTTCGGAAGGATATTCTGACTTTCCCTGATCTCACTTTTTCGAAATGCTGTGGTGAATTTTTTTGATATCCACTTCCAACCCTTTTAAGGAAAAACAGGAGCTTGACTAGCAGGCAGGAATCTCATTAATTCTCGTTGGAATCTCACTATCTGAATAAATTGATAGAATGAACTGAGAAAGGGAAAACTTTCTCAATGAACTTGACATAGGGGATGAAATTAATTAAGAATTGTATTATTAACAGACATCCAAACTTAGATCACTCAAACATATCAGTCAAAGTTCTCAAAGCTATGACAAGTGAAAATAAGAGAGAAGATTTTCTTAAAAGATTGTTCATTGTTCTCTCCCATTGGAAAGCTCATTTGCTCAGTTCCATCATCATTACAGCTAGGCGCAAGAGGATTAAAAGTGAACCTTTAAGAAAATTTAATTTTGGCTACTTGGACCAATATGGGACATTGATAATGAAAGCTGTAAAGGAAATGCAAGTTTTCGATTGAAGACTAATGATGATGATGACAGGGAACTTCATTGTTATTCATTTCTTTCGAGTCGTGAGTTTCCTATTCAGTGAACAACAACAAGAAAATGGTGCCAAATTATTGGTTTTAATGGAATCCATCATTAATTTTCATGAGACCCAATTAACATCCTTATCTTATTATCTAAAGCTATGAAATCAGTGAAAGCAATCTAACCACCCATTCCTACCAACTTTCATTTTCATCCGATTTTTATTCAACGCATTATAAATCTATCTAACGCATCCGCCATTAAATCGTGTTCAAAATTTTACGAAAACTATGGGCACGGTATGGAGCGGCGAGTCCCTGGACTTTTTCTTCCGTAGTTTGACCTCCGCCAAAGGAATTCATTTTAAGTCAATTTTCAACCATTTTTTTAATCATTCTACTTTAGCCGGCTTTTTTTTTTTCAAATGCCTTTATTTCTGTATGTCTTTGAAAATGTTCGTTAAAAATGTTTGAAAATGAAAATGTTATAAATATTTTTTGTTTCAGCTTCGAATGTAGTTTTAGTGAATGTGTTTAAATATAGTATTAAGAAGGGCTACTAAGATGGGCTGCATTATGCAATTCCCTCCATTGTTTAATTGGAAGAAACTAAACTGAGGCGTCCGTCCTGATATTCCTAATCACAGGGGCCCATTGTTCCTTTGCGGTGGTAAGCAGTTAAATTGCATAAAATCGTAGGGTGGGATGATAGTCCCTCAAGTGGTGGTTTCTAAATTCCTTGATTTATCCCACACCTTCACAAGGATTCGAGGGATTTAATTTTGGAATTCGCGACTGGTATAAAGGTTCCTTCCAACGTTATTAATTCAAGCAGAGTTGAATTCAACTGGAGTACGGCAGCATCTCTCAACCAAAAGCGTCGTACTCAGTATTTTAAGAGTGCGCTATTTTTAGTTTTCCAATAACTGGTTTCTTTGTAAAAAAAAACAGAAGGATGCTTGCTTTCAGGAGAAAGCTGTTTAAGGTGCTTGTGGATATACGACATTAAAAATCTTAAAGTATTAAGTTAATTACTTTTCGTATTTTAGGTAGCACTCCTTTGCTGCGTCCTCCAGTGCGTTTGGGCAGAACCACCTCGTTCACAGGGTGGTTATGGTGGCGGTGGGCAAAGTGGGGGAGGCCAGGGAGGCGGAGGAGGTATGTCAGTCATGAATTACAAAATTGTACAGTAGGATTGATGGAGGGTTCGGAAGCTGTACATAACCGCCACACTGCTTGACATATGACAAAACTTCTTAGGTTTGAAAGGACTTTTTGGAGGAGGGAAGGGGGGAGGAGGAAAAGGGAAGGGCGGCGGCGGCGGTGGTGGAGGTGGAGGCGGATATGGAGGACAAAAGAGCTCGATGGGTTATATCGTAATAACTCCAGTTCAAGGTGACCAATTACTTGACTTCAAAATAAGCTGTACATGAGACTGGATCTTCTACTGGAACACGAAATATACTAGACTCAAGTCAGACTAAGCTTTAAGACTTTTCTCCGTCCCGATTAAGTATGAGAGGTTCAGCCTTATTGAATCCCCCGTCAATCAGTGGCAGGTGAACGCTGGAACGGATTCTTAAGAAACCTGGACGGGGTAGTACAAGTAAATTTGTAATTCAGCAGAATTTTTTCTATCGAAAGCTATCGTTCGCGAAATTAGTTTGGTGCCGAAAAACTACACAAAAGTCTTTCGCATTCTGGAACCTTTCTAGCGATAATTCAAAGACTCTGATTAATTAGAAAAGAGCCTTCATTAGCTCCTCCAGCTTCATTAGAATAGATTGAAATTTTTTTAAAAAATCCGGCTAATTGGCTAGAGAAACTCTGCAACACCCTGAAATTCACTGAAACACGTAAAATGACATCTTGAGCGCTCCCTATTTCTGCGATAGCTTACAAAACAAGTGATTCAATAACCCTGGACCACCATCTTATTTCCAAAGACAGGTTTTGTTCGGGACCAGTCCAAGGTTTGAAGGTCTCGGATGGGAATAAGCCTGGCTCTGGGAGCTTAGATCTGGGAAACCGAGAAATTTTCTTAAATCTCGGACTGCAAGAAAATCATGAGTGAATTTTTAATAATAATTTGCAAAACTATGAATTTTAGGAGGGTACAGCGGGGGAGGTAGTGGAGGTTACTCAGGAGGCGGGTCAAGTGGTGGTTACTCAGGAGGCGGATCAGGCGGTGGTTACTCAGGAGGAGGAGGGTCAGGCGGTGGTTACTCAGGAGGAGGAGGATCAGGCGGTGGTTATTCAGGAGGCGGATCAGGCGGTGGTTACTCAGGAGGAGGAGCAGGCGGTGGTTACTCAGGAGGAGGATCAGGTGGTGGTTATTCAGGAGGAGGAGGATCAGCCGGTGGTTACTCAGGAGGCGGATCAGGCGGTGGTTACTCGGGAGGAGGATCAGGCGGTGGCTACTCAGGAGGCGGATCAGGCGGTGGTTACTCAGGAGGCGGATCAGGCGGTGGTTACTCAGGAGGCGGATCAGGCGGTGGTTACTCAGGAGGCGGTGGGCAGAAAGGAGGTGGAGGAGGTTACTCAACTGGGGGGTCAGGCGGATACTCTGGCGGTAAATCTGGTAAGGCTTGATTCTCAAATTCGAACCCAAAAACCGAACTAGTCGTATCCTTTGTTGAGCTTTTCTCTGATGTGCCAATTGTTTAGGGTAGGGGAGATGCAAGAAGTAAGAAACCCCCTCCCCCCTGGTCCCCCTTGGTCCAGCACCCCTTCCCACCAAGGCATACTGGAGGTCTTCGTACCCAATTTATTGGGTGTGTCTGATTTGCCAATTTTTTTTACGTATTTAGTACAAGAAAAACATGGCAAAGCCAAAATCAGGGCCCTGATTTTGGCTGGAGAAATTTTTTCTAGCCAAAGTACTAGAGAGAGAGGCTGTCAACAGAACAGCTCCTAGTTTATGTAATACCACCTATTGCCAACTTTTTTGCTGTTGAAAGAGACATCAAAAACTACCAGGAATTGATGCATCGAAACTTAGCAATTTTTTTACGGACAGATTTTTCAGTTCTTGTTAGCGGAACCTGATGTGCTAGAAATCGTGCTGTTAAAATCTACCAATGGTATGTTAACAACCCCTAAAAAGTGCACTGGCTTGTATTTTTTAGCAAATGCTAGCAGGTATTGAATTGATGCATCAGACACCTTTTGCAAATGCATCAAAAATTCCAACTTGATAGTAATGCACCCAAAAAGTTACTCTCTCAAACCAATAACGCATCTAGTTTGAGGGAGGCCAGTGTAGGTTTCGTTTTCAGTGGTTTCGAATTTTCCCACTTTATTACTGATCCATGCAAGCAAGGTGACCACTTCTAACTCGTTTACTAATTTAAGCCAACTTTTATGTAGGAGGAGGTGGTGGATACTCTGGAGGTGGAAGCGGGTTTGGAGGTAAAGGGAGAAAAAATAGCAAACGGAAAGTAACGCTTTTCTAATATAGTATTACCAAAAAAAATGTTTTTTTTTTTCAGGCGGGCAATCAGGAGGGGGCGGCAGCGGTGGAGGTTATTCTGGAGGAACTGGAGGTAAGCATTCGCAAATAATTTGTATAATTAAGGTGGCTACTTAGGAGGCGGTGGGTACTCCGGGGTGGACGCGGAGGACGGAGATAGGCTTTCTAATTCAACTTGCAAAACACCAAGCGCTCCTTAATGTCATGGTTTTTGTGCTTTCAGGTGGCGGCTACTCATCCGGTGGTGGTGGGGGTAAGGAAAGTACTGAATTAAATTAAACCCGCAGGGTCTCAGCTGGTTGACCAAAGGGAGGTTTAAGATCTCGTCTCGCAAACTTTTCTTTTATGCCAGTTCAGCTTCATCTTCGTCTCCAGAACAAAATGTAATTTTTTTTTAGAATCCAATACTAGGGTCCATGGGCCGGATCGTTTCGGTTGGAAAATTGATACTTGATGCTGGGCAGTGCAGTTGAGATGCGGATAAAAGGCTAAAGTAGCATCTGTTTTTTATTTTTGTTATAACTGAAATCGAGTCAGAGAATCGTCATCATCCGTTGAAAAAAAAGAAAAATTCTTTTTCCGGCTTTCTACATTTCATCCCGTATCCTCATCTCGCCTTCATGCACCAAAACGACGCCTCAACTTTTCCGACTTCCGAATTTTCTTTTTAGATTTTCCTAGCATTAACGCAATGTAATTTGGACTTCGATCTATTATTAGCATTTATTCAACTGAAAATCTCTGTTACGCAAAAGCTCCAGGTCGTTCCATTTCAGGATTTGGGAGTCAAGGGTTAAATAAGTAACGGTAACATACAGTCTGCTAAAGCTGGTAAATTTTTAAATTGCTCAGGTGGATACCAGGCACCAGTGTCGACTGGATATAGCGCACCTAGCTCACAATATGGATCCCCATCAGGAGGGCAGCAGTATGGTGGTAAGTTTCACAGGAATCCATTTTAAAGACTAGAATGCTCCATTTTTTGTATTTTCTGTCCAGCCCCATCCTCTCCAAGTGGCAATTACGGTGCTCCTAGCGCCCCAAGCTCAAGTTACTCTGCTCCCTTAGTGCAGGGTCAACAATACTCTCAACCTGGTAACCTAAAAGAATTTCTTTGGCATTTTAGTAGGTTTTCTTAAAAACTTTTCTTTACAGCGAAAGCATCATCTGGAAGTCAATACGGAGGTAAGGCCCGTTTACACTTTCAACTCTTTCTTAATACTGTTGAAATTTCTAACTTTTAAAATTAACTCAGCTCCCCCAGCCTCAAGCTATGGAGCCCCAGGAGGGAAAGGCGGTGGTGGTGGTGGCGGACAACAATACGGAGGTAAATAAATACTAGAAACTAAACCTCGATCAGCGCAGGACTTCACAAATGCTTTCTCAGAAGTTGGTCTGAGTTACAAATTATCTTTCTTGCTCTCAATTTTTCTTATGAAACTTTAGCCCCCAAAGCACAAGCTAGCTATTCTGCCCCTACACAAAGCTATGGAGCCCCGGCTCAATCAAGTTACTCTGCCCCTGCGCAAAGCTACGGAGCCCCAGCTCAATCAAGTTACTCTGCACCTGCGCAAAGCTACGGAGCCCCAGCTCAATCAAGTTACTCCGCACCTGCTCAACAGAGCTATGGAGCACCAGCTCAATCGAGTTACTCTGCACCTGCGCAAAACTACGGAGCCCCAGCTCAATCAAGTTACTCTGCACCTGCGCAAAGCTACGGAGCCCCAGCTCAATCAAGTTACTCCGCACCTGCTCAACAGAGTTATGGAGCACCAGCTCAATCGAGTTACTCTGCACCTGCGCAGCAGAGCTATGGAGCACCAGCTCAATCAAGTTACTCTGCACCTGCTCAGCAGAGTTATGGAGCACCAGCTCAATCGAGTTACTCCGCACCTGCGCAACAGAGTTATGGAGCCCCAGCTCAATCAAGTTACTCCGCACCTGCGCAGCAGAGCTACTCAGCTCCAGCTCAGCAATATGGGTCTCCTTCTTCCAGTCAAGGAGGTTATTCCAAGTAAAGGTGATTGCGTTTCAGCCAGAAAACTCCATCAAGTTTAATTAGAGCCTTTAGTAAACCAGTTTGGATCTCCAGATTATGATGGAAAGTGAAGCCACCCCACATCATGCGCCTAATGGGATCCCCACTTTCTGCCTTTAACTTTTTTCCTTTAGTTTTTTTATTTTATTTTTTTTATTTTACTTTTCATCCTGGTATTTCAAAAAAAAAATAATTATTTATCTTGAGCTAGGACAATTCCTAAATAAAAGTAAAAGCGGTTTATAAAACAATATAATTGCAGTAACGACAACGAATTAAAAAAAATATACATATACAGTGCAGTGAAAGAAAACTGAATAAGAGTGAAAAGGAAGGCATCAGTAGTAGTATTCAGTAAAGTAATTAAACGAAATACAATGCCTGGCTTCCTCTGATTTTGAATGAATTAAAAATGAATTGTTTAGGAAAAATGAGAATGACGCTTCTTTACTTTGAACTCCACCCATTAATTACTCGCTGCACATAGGGACAGGGAAAGCAAAAACCCGGAAGAAATTATTTTTTGCGTTATTCTAAGTCTATTTGACTACAAATGAATGGACACATGTGTTAGCAATGCCCATTGACCTCGAAAGGTCATAAGAAGTAAAAAATGATTATTTTCGCCAATAAATATGCAGNCACATAGGGACAGGGAAAGCAAAAACCCGGAAGAAATTATTTTTTGCGTTATTCTAAGTCTATTTGACTACAAATGAATGGACACATGTGTTAGCAATGCCCATTGACCTCGAAAGGTCATAAGAAGTAAAAAATGATTATTTTCGCCAATAAATATGCAGCAAGCCTACTTGTTCCAAGGAATCCGTCTACATTTTCATTTTTTTCTGCATCGGCTTTTGATGTATAATATAAGTATAGTCTATTTCAGTAACATGAACGTTGATAGACAGCAAATAGGTCCTCAATACTGCCATAAGAACTAACATAAATTTTTTTTTGACAAAACTAACCTCAAATATGAAGTAGTAAATAATAAAAATACACGCATAAATAATAACAATGAATAAACGATTAGCAGAGTTAGCCAAAGAGCTTCAGAATAAGCTGCGTCACTCATTATCATCCTCATCATCAGTAAGCACAAGGTGGTCTAAGTGCCGGTATGTTTCCGCAGTTCCTGTGGAAATACCGTCATCCGGATCCGAATCTGATGAGCAATCAGATGAGGCTGGGTCCAAAAGCATATCCACAACTTCCTGGGGGAGACTCTTCGAAGCGCGCTTTCTTTTCTTGATCCTCTTCTCCACACTGAAAGAAGAGACGATTGGGTCTGAAAAGTCCAAAACACGGTTGAATATGTCTTGTAGATTGTCTGCTCGACTGGTTTTTCGGGCGTGTTGCTCGCGGAACTTCTTGTAGTACTTGTTCATTGCTTCCGAGCAATGTTCCCCAAGCATACCCAAAGGCACGACACTGTTCACCATAATCTCAGTTGCGTGAACGAGTACCTGTAAGTAATAGGCGAATATTAATCCATTAAAATGTTTGGTTTTAAATAATTATTTCTTAACACATATTTAACTAACCTTGTGTAATGTCGCCGGCATTGGATACCATGGGTACAAGTTGACGTAGAGCAAAGCCGTTTCATGAGAGTATTTCCCAAATTTGACGGGATCAATTGGAACTTGTGACGAGAGGGCAATCAATATGTTTCGGAACCTTTTGATCAATTCTCGGTCCACTCCTGTAACCTCAGAAAAAATTTCAAAGCTTTCAAATGCCTTTCTGGCTGAATTGCCGTCATTTGTTGATCCAGCTCCTCCTGGCTTAGGAAATCCGACCAACAGTCCTAATCTTCGGCGCATGTTGTTCTGGATTTCTGACTTCCTTGACTTAAAGATGGGTTTACTTTCTGCTTTAACTTTCCATTTCTTCAGATCCAGTCTGTAAGCAATATTTAGCAGGCACTCGTACATGCGGATCCATGCATGTAGTGGGCTAATGCCATATTTCAAGTTATCAACATCGGCATGAAAGGCATGGCAACTCGATTCCCCTTGTTGCTTCAAATTTTGTACTGAGTTGAAAGTGGATGGAGTTGCACCGCAGATTGGGCAGCTTTGAGAGGACTTATTTCTGGTGACGAAATTCAGGATTTTGCCGTCGATGAGTGTCAGATACATTTCGTAGGTGATCTTTACAGTGACTCCGCCCACGGAAGCAGCGAATTCTTTTAAATCAGCAATATCCGAGAGAGTTTCCGTTAGCTGAGAGAGAACGTGGTCCTCCGATTCCTTAACGTATTGCAGTTTCATTGGACGGCAGAAACGAACAGACTGTGGAGTGGGATTATTCCAAATTATGGATCCGTCTTGGTCAACAAGTCGTAATGGCACCATGGTGGTAGCAAAAAGGGAGGAATCGGAATGGTCCTCTGCAGCTCCAGGGTTATCTGGTGGTGGCTTGAATTTTTGCTTGTATTGGGACATCCCAGTGGTACCATCAAAACCCCAAGAGCAGATAAGATTAGCATGGATTTCTCCTGTGGTAAATACATCTTCAGAGAGCTCGACTATTCTCTGAGCCGTGATGTCGAGGAGAGACTGGAGATTGACTTTTGCAACATGTTCGTTGACACTTACATGTGGTGGGCGGAGTGTCTTCTTTAAATCAGAAACGACTGAGTATGGTGGAAAAATATCTGCTCCTTTTGACTTTGCTGTGACACGAACTGATATATACTGTTCCTTTGAGAGGGATAAGTCCATTATCATGCTCAGCCCTTCCTCCTTGCTTAATTTTGTGACAGGAACACTCAGGGGCCCGAAGAGTTTTTTGCGGCATTTTGTTGGCTTCGTTGGTGTACGGTTGATGTATGATAAAATGTGAGCAAGATCAGTTCTTCCTAGCTTTCTAGAAGCGTAGGCCGCTGCTGCTACGAGTAGATCCGAATCATTCTCTCCTGCAGCGCTTACTCTTGCAGCATCCTTTCTTCTAGATCTCTCAGTTTTTTGTGCGAAGGAAGCGTGAGGTCTACCTGGACCAGGGCGGGAAGGACCAGGCTGTTCAGAACGACGATGCTGCATAGGGCTAAACATTGAGTTGATATCTGGAAGCTGTAACAACAATATATCCCATTAACATTTTGTAAAATCCAGTATCCACAATTTGAAGCTGACAGTACTGATGTTCAAATAGTAACTTACATTAAAAGGACTGTCTAGCCAACTTGCATTGTGTTCTTCAAACTTTTGAGGAGTAGATCTGGACTGCTTCCACCTCTTATTGCTTTTGTAGAACAAATCTTGTACATTGTTCTGCAGTGCACTGAGAAAGACTTCCGTGACATCACCAGGAGTTGTCTGGAGTTCCGTCAAGATGTATTGTACGGCCTCATCTCTGCTCTTAACAGCATCATTCCATCGGAATAGTGAAATTAGCTTCCGCTTGGTGAATTGAGGCACCGATGAAGCCATTGATTTCCTTTAAGAATAGATTAAACTTGCATTAATGGCCTCTGTGGTGAAGCGACAGCTGATCTACTTACTATATTTCATTACTTTCTGACTTTTTTTTACTAAGATTTGCTTACCTGAGCTAATTCTGGACGACTGAGTGAGCGGCGATACGTTTTTAGAATTTTTATGATTAAAAATATGTGAACTGTACGGCCCGTGTATATCCAAGAAAAACAAGAAGGGGAAGCTGGTGGATTGCATATAGGAGGTGTGTACACTGGTGAACAAGTAGCAGCAGAGATGGGAAGAATTGGCCGCAGCAATGCGGAGCAATTTCAGAAAATAGATGGAGCCTATCTCTCCCATGCAAATTCTGAAATTTGAGCTTAGTTTTCTAGTTCCCCTGTGAAGGAAATGTAATGTGCTTTTGGAGTTAATAAGTACCCTTATATACAATACTTTTGCAGCAAAAAATAATTGGTTTTGACGACTTCCCTTTTCTTCCGCGTTTTAGCTTTCCCTGTCCCTATGTGC
>JABASM010000734.1:0-19252 GCA_019776545.1 Brachystomella parvula
TCAATCGATCGAAATTCAATCGGAAGGCTACACCTTGACCTCTAAACTTGAGCTATCAAATGAAACTTAGTATTCAGTCTGCTAGTACTAGTAACTCCAACCTCATTTGACCTGTACTTCACCATCGCATAACGTCAGTTAGCTTTTCCAGCGCGTCAAACAAGCGGGACCGTTAGAAGTTTCATTTTTTTTAAACTCTACAAGTCCAACAAAATAGTTGATTTAGTTCCAGGCTGAAACTAAAGCCGATTATTTGGAACGTGGAGATTTTGATCCTCCCTCTTCAAAAGGCCCTAATCCCAAGGGCCCTGGCCTTCGTCAGCAGGATACAGCAAGTGGGAACCAAAATCTGTACATTGATCTCCGCTGTATTCTGCTCACGGCTTCCGTGACCCTTGGGTTCTGGGCCTCGCCCGGGTATCAGAAATTGAAAAGCGGAGTAAAATGGAGAATCCCTGCTGGGGTATCTATTCTAGAAATGTCCCATTTCTTGTTAAAAACCGCATTCTGAGATCCAGGTGATATTTTAGAAAGTACTAGTTGACAACATGGCTGTTTCGCCTCGAGTGGAGCAGCTGTAAAATTTAGTGAAACTCATAGCAGACAGAGAATTTTTGGACTACGAGATTGCCACTCTTTTGCCTACTGTGAGTGCATTACTGAGGAATTTAACCCTTTGGGTAAAAAAATGTGTGAAGCAGGGAATGGGGAATGGGCTGCAAGATTGCCGTTTCCCCTCCCCCAGACGAATAAAAGGAAAAAGAAACATTGTGTCGTCATCAGAATGGAATGTGTGGACTTCCAACCCAATACACGAGAGAAGAGGTTTTCCACGTTCTTATCTTTAGTTTATAATTACTAGGAAATTAACTAGATTTAAATAAGAAGTTCTTTACTCTTGTCATGAATTTTTATAGAGTTGTCAAATTATGAGTGGGCCTCGACCGCAGCGAAGCATTTACCATCAAAAGGCTCTTCTACAGATTCGGTAAGTAAATCCGGAAAGACTCCGGACCAAGAAATTGTAGAAGCATCCAATGTGCTTCCAGAAATACTTGCCTCTTTTTTACGGTAGATGCATTTTAATCCCCGTATTTTTCTTGACAGCGACTCGTTACAGCCATTTGCAGCCCCAGACTTCGGCTACAGCTCACCCTCGTCAACAGGGACATCGAACCCGTCTACTCCAAACCGCCAGTCACCTAGTAGTCAAATAATCCAGAATCATACGTCGAGTACTCGAGGGATTGAATACCGTGCTCAGCAGTATCCTTTTGTGCCTTCTCAAGGTAACTGAAAAAACAGCTGTAGCGTTTGGCATTAGTAGAGGGAGGAATTCTACTTTACAATATTTAGAATGTTAAGATTAATTTTTTCTTTTTATTTAGTGCCTGCAAGTGTTCAACAGTTACTACGTCGAATAGACACACCGTCCTCCCCCTCGTCATCTTCCAGTAACTCACCGACATCCCAGTTGCAACCGGCCATCAAAAAGCCAACACTTATGATTAAATCTACCGTTGTGCCTAAGCCTGTACTTCAAACTGCTGTGCCATACTCTCTCCCTCCGCCACCTCCGTATTTAAGTGAGCCACCACCACTCCCACCTAAACCAAATAAAAAACCAACACCCGAGCCAACACCCCCGCCTCCTCCACCACCCCCTTTTAAGAACGGACACACGAATGGACACAGCGAATTTGATGTCATGCGGTCCCAATTACCAGGTACAAGGGAGCCAATTAAATATGCCATGAGCATAGGGGATCGAAGCTCGTATGGTGATCCTAAAATCTCTAGCAGTGCCAGTGAGCAGAGTGAGTATGACAATAATAACAGCGTAAACGATTGACCGGAATCTCAATTTCAAGCCATTGGACTATGCCTTTGAGAACGGGAATGGTCATGCTCACCATTCTCCGAATGGAGTCTACTATGAAGCCACCACAAGTGAAACTAACAGTGAGGCACCGTCGACAACTAAATCTGATCAACCGCCGGAAGAAATTCATACGCATGAGAGCCCGATTCCAGAACGTAAAATATGGAGCCGTGAGAAGGAGGAAGAAAGATTTGAGTCAAAGGTAATTGAACGAATTGAAATTCATCAGTAAAATAAATCTAATCTATCTTGTTATGACAGGTACGGGTTTATTCACCTCAAGCATTTAAGTTCTTTATGGAGCAGCATGTAGAGAACGTCATCAAGTCCCACCAAGAACGACTCCATAGGAGGATGCAGCTGGAGTCAGAAATGACAAAAATCGGGCTGAGTGAGGAAGCTCAGACACAAATGCGAAGAATGCTCAGTCAAAAGGAATCCAATTACATTCGGTATTTCACAGTCTGCTAATCCTGTATTAAAAAGTTACTCATTTGGTTTTTTTCATTTCAGACTGAAACGTGCCAAAATGGATAAGTCATTATTCAAACAAATTCGTATAATTGGAGTTGGAGCATTTGGAGAAGTAGCTCTCTGTCGAAAAGTTGATACGCAGCATCTCTATGCCATGAAGACTCTTCGAAAGTCCGATGTCCTTCGAAGGAATCAGGTAGCCCATGTCAAGGCAGAAAGAGACATTCTTGCCGAAGCAGACAACGAGTGGGTCGTTAAGCTCTACTATTCATTTCAGGTAAAATAAATCAGCTGTTACGGTCTCAAAGTTTTTTTTTACAATTTTGTATTTTTCTACAGGATATGGACCATTTGTACTTTGTCATGGACTACATCCCTGGCGGGGACATGATGAGCCTCCTAATAAAAGAAGGAATCTTTCAGGAGAATTTGGCACAGTTTTATATTGCTGAATTGACCTGTGCCGTCGAATCCGTTCATAAGATGGGATTTATTCATCGGGACATCAAGCCAGATAATATTCTCATTGATCGGGACGGACATATAAAACTGACGGACTTCGGTCTTTGTACTGGGTTTCGATGGACGCATAACTCTAAATACTATCAAGACACTGCAGCCCCTAATTGTTGTGACGCAATTAACAAATGGTGAGTCAGGGTTTACGGTGACTGATTTCCAGTTTCTCATGCTAAGCAATTTTTTTTTTTCAGGCAAATATGCGAGTGTGAAGATAAAGGAAAACCATTGGACCGACGGAGAAAGACAAACCCTCGGTGCTTAGCTCATTCTCTAGTCGGGTAAGCATAGAAGAAAAAGATGAAGGTCGTTTCGGTTACCTTTTTAAATTCCCATCTGTTTTAGGACTCCAAATTACATCGCTCCTGAGGTGCTAATGAGGACTGGTTACACGCAACTCTGTGACTGGTGGTAAGTACAAATACAAAATTAATGGGATTTTTTGCTGATTACAAATTATTTAATTTCATTCTCATTGTTTCATTTTTCTATGTTCTGCTCATTAGGTCAGTTGGAGTAATATTGTATGAGATGTTAATTGGTCAGCCGCCATTTCTAGCCCCTACACCTGCCGAGACCCAGTACAAAGTAATCAACTGGGCCACCACGCTACGAATACCTAATCAAGCAAGTCTTTCTAACAATGCCAAAGGTGAGATAAATCATTTCTAAAAAAAAATGGAGTCTTGCTTAACTTTTTTTTTCAAAATTTTAGATCTCATTCTAAAGCTATGTACTGATCATTCAAAAAGACTGGGTAAAGGTGGAGCATCACAAGTCAAGGTATTTATTACTGAAATATTTATTTTAATTTTTCCTGCTGATTTATAATTAATTATTTTAATTTTCAGTCACATCCATTTTTTAATTCAATTGACTTTGAAACTGGACTGCGTCGGACTACCGCTCCATACATCCCAAAAATCAAGCATCCTACGGACACATCAAACTTTGATCCTTGTGACGGTGATAAGCCCGATGACTCGGATGCCCCTCCCTTCGACTCCAATCAGTTCCACGGGTTCTTTGAGTTTACGTTTAGACGGTTCTTTGACGATGCTGTGTACAATGAGAACGAGGAGGGTGGTCCTGTCTATGTCTAATTATTTTACAAATATTACAAACCAAAATCAAGTCAAACAAAGCCAGCAACTTCAAAAAAAGTGGGATTAAAATAATCAGCCCTCAGAATCTCATTGCATTTTTACATTGGATGACAGCGATCGATGTAATTATACAGTTCCGCCCACGTTCCATAAGAACTGTTTTTGATCTTCAAGTCTGATCACCACAAATTATTTGTGGTGATCTCCGAAGATGAAGACAATCCCACTTCATCTCCGTTCGGCCAGAGCTGAGATTCTGGGTGTTGTCAATTTATACAACAATAAGGGTTTGTATATTCCTCTACACAGCCCTTGAGGCAGATGAAGGGAAAAGAAGTGGATTTTAATTTTTATAAAAATCACATCCCCAGGAAGAGTCTGATCAAGAGACGGGCAGACCAGGTGAAGGAGTTGCGGTGGTTTTTTGGGCGATTCTTTTCTTTTAGCAAGTTGATGAATGTCCGTCTGTATACCTGAGGGGAGGCTCGGCCTTCACGAACCAAATCTGATCTTAGGGCCTTCTTCTTCACATAATCTTGATTCTTCTTTCTTACCAAACTCTGGCTCATCAAACAACAATCCCAGCAGAAGAGAACTTCCCACGGGATGTAGTGGAGGTGAACATTCCGGGCTTCTGCTGCGGAACAGGTGGTTCTTAGGAAAAAAGAATCCCTTCAAAATGGACACGGAAACGACAACTGGAAGCGCTGGGCCCAGGTCCAAGCGTCAGTCTCGATCTCTTCCAAGCACGTGAGTCTGAATTTTTATTTATTTTTATTTTTTAGTTCGTAATTTTACCGTGATTTTTTCTTCCCACAGAAAACCACCGCCAAAAAGTATTTCCGGTAACATTGGCCTCGGCCGAAGTTTTTTCCTCAGTGCAAAAGTATGTACTTCCTGCCTCCAGCCCCTTGGTCTCTTCCTCTCCCGTGGCTCAAACTGTCCGAAATGTGGTCTCAAAGTTTGTAAAAAATGTAAAATCTATGGGGAGTTGTCAAACTGGAGATGCTTGGTCTGCTCAAAAGATTCGTAAGTCCCATTTTTAAATATTAAAAATTTCGAATCCGGATTGAGATTAATGGATTTTTTTTCTCTTCCATAATAGGCCAAGCTATGGAAGCAAATTAATGACAATTGGTGGGAAGGGGAAGAAGTATCGAGATTCCTACTCGAATATTAAGCGCTCATGGTCAATCTCAGGTAAAATGAAATATTATTCCGGTTTTCGGATAATTAGAATGATGATAATGGATTTTGGAACTCAAAACTAATTATTGAACCACAAAAAAAGTTGATCAGTACGTGATTTTTTATAGCCACCAATCGGGGGTCGCCAATTCTCCAAGCCTATACGAAGTACAATGGCGATGAAAGGGGCTACAGCTCTCTCCCACGACTGCCCAGTACAAGCCAAACCGAAGTCAACCGTTACAGTATTCCAGGTAAAAAAAATAATTTCTACGAATTTTTTTTTTGTAATTTTTCTTTCGATTTGACATTTCTGAAGGAATCCACAAAATTAATTTGTGATTTTCATTTTTAAAAAATATTCAACCTCAGTACAGTAGCTTTCCCTTATACTCGAAGTTTTTAGAGATTTTTGGCGAAATTAGAAATTGACTGATTTCTCCAGAAAGGAATGAAAGTCATTTTATGATGACAAAAATTTAAATAATTTGACTATTCCCAGATTTCTAATTTAATTTGTTCTCGAGGGTGGGTGACAGACTGCTTGATTTTTTTTTTGTTTTGTTTTGGGAGTACACACCCACAATGGGGTCCCTATTGTCTTTTTTAGTTTAGTTAATGGAAGATAATGAAAGGAATGAGGATGAAAGTAAATTTTCAATTACCAGGTGGAGGTCATTTCTACACCCACTCAGGGAATCACGCCAAAATAAACACCACCACAGCCCGTCTCGAGAAACTTGACTCCCATTTCGAGTCCACCCTTCATCCCTACATGACAAACCAGGGGCAGAGAAGCCCATCATCCTCCATTAATTTCATTGAAGATGAGTACTGGGATTACTATGACTATGAAATTAATTCAAATCGAAGTTCATGTGAGAGGAGCCTTGGGGACTCGGTAGAGTACTCCTACCAGCAGAACCTTCCAGACCCACCCCCACCAAAGAAACCCCTCCGGACAAAGGGTAGAAGCCGGAGTGTTGGATCCTATGATGCAAAATACAGTCAGCTTAAATCCTACTGCATCATAAACACAAATCCTCCACCAGGGGTCTCGATCCCATCCCCATTGGCTTCAGCTGCCCCTGTCCTTTACTCCAGTCTTCCCCCACTCCGAAAAAAACGAAGTAATTCCCTCGGGAAAGAAAATATTCAAAATATTCCAATTAATCCTGAACAGGATAGGAGCAGTAAACCTCTAAAATCTTTCCATCAGCCAATAAGGATCAAGGCCGAAGAATCCTACGCCTCCCACAGCCTGCCACACAAAATCCGGAAAGAAAATAAGGATGCAGGGGTGGAGCGCAATAACTGGACCCACACCAAGACTACCCACAACACATCAAATACACTTCCCAAGGAATGGAAAGTTTTCAAGAAGCGAAATAACAATACCACGACCATCCTAATCACCGGAGTCAACTCCCCACCGAATCCAAGTGATGCTCCAATGTACCCCCTACCCCGCTCAACCTCCCCCCATTTCTCACGTACTTATATTTCAGAGAATGGGAGCGAGGTCAGAGTATCCAAGCCATTGACCTCTCCATCCCGGAAATTTCCAATTAGAGAGCCCTATCCAATCTTCCCAAATAAAATTCAAGCGTTTCAAGCTAGGGAGCTCAAGCCCCTCCTCCCACTCTACCAAGGACCAGACGATTCCCACGGGCTCTTCCAGCTTCTTACTCCAGAAACCCAGCAGGAAAATCCAGCAGACGCCACCACAAATACCAATCTATCACTATCCCCAGCTGCTCCTCGAAAATTCTCATCACTTGATAATGGATTATCATCTCTCCAGCCAGTATCATCATTCAGTAGTGGAATTCGGCCTACACAGAATAACAGACCCAAGCCAGAAAAAGACAATAGGAGTCGAGAAGTGATAATTGAAATAGAAAGAGAAGGTGCTGACGGCAGTGGCAGAGGCACACGAACGAAAACTGGAGCATCACGACTTCCCATTACCCCTGCCTCTATTAATACCCCAAATAAAATAAACATAAATAACAATGGTGACTCATTAAGCTCAATTTCGCCAGTTTACAGTTCTCAAGTTACCAGTTCAGCAAAATCACCCGCAGACACTTCTCCCATTCCCACCACGCCAACTACCAAAGTAAGCATCTCCAAACTGAATCAAAACGAAGAAGTTCAAATTCCAAAAATTGGAGAAAAATCCTTGAGGAAGGGAAAAATGAGCAGTGACTTCGAGCATGAATTTTCTGACGGCTCACTCTCCGACTCCAGTTTCCACAGTTTCCTTCCCAGTGAGAATCCTCTGAATGAAGATCAGAAGAATGAATTGGGAGCACAGGGCGTGAAAGTGTTTAGGGGTGAGGATAAGGATGAATTCTTATCCTGCAACGTATCTGAGGATGATGATGATGACGTATCGGTAACTAAACCACCTGAGGAACTCGAAACACCTGAGACTCAGGGTAATAATAATACGCTATTCCCAAATTCTATTCTTGAGGAGCATGTGGTAGGGGGGTATAGTGATAGTGACCATAAGCCTAAAAGGTCTTTAGCTACTGAAAAAACAGGAAAATCTGCAGAAGTAATAAGTAGTATTAGTGATGACGAGGACGGGATTATTATTCTCGACGAGAGCAGTGAAAATAGTGGAATTGAAATTAGTGGCAATGTAGTACCAGAACGAGGGAGTACAAGTAGCCCAGGCATGAGCACTACTTCAGGGAGCCAAGGTCACAGGAAATACAAATCCAGGGTTTTGATTGGACCCGACCAGGATCAGACTCTTGGAATCCCCGGTGACAGTGAAGTGGAAATTGTAATTGGAAAAGGAACTTTTCTTAAGGGTTTTGATCTCCCGGCTGCTGCTTCAAGTGCTTCTGAAGAAATTTCGGAGGATGGAGGAGTCAATCCCGATTCGCTTCTTGAAATTCCCGATCTCAAGGTCGTTAAGTTGGCCAATGAAATAGGAGCTCATGAAATGAAAAGCAAAGTCGTCGATTCCTACTTTAGGGAATCTCCGGAAGGGGAGGAGTCATTTAACCAAGAGAAAAAAGTAGAAGACGAGTCAAGTATACCTCCAGATTCCCTAAAGGACTCCAGCTTGAGCCCAGTCCCAGCCCCAAATCGATCGGATCCTGATGGAGCCGATGCTGAAAGTTCTGAGGCCTCCTCCACCCCTACCCCCATCTTGGAAATGGAGAATTCAGATGATGACGGGAAATCCGAGTCCACCGACTCGTGGACAGAGGAAGTCACATTCGTCGAGGAGCCGGATGAGCGCCCAGCCCCACTCGACATGACGCTCCATACGATTTGTGAAGAGTCAGAGACGGAGAGTGAGCACAGTAGGGCTACCCCTGTAAATCAGTCGTCGACTTCAAAGGAAAGGCAGAGGGAGACTGGCCTCGAAAAATACTTTAATTTCACTTCAGATGACCCGAGTCAACTTCTAGCCCAGCCTTTAAATTTCCTTAACTATGAAGAATCAGAATTTAGTGATACGTTCAGTGAAAGTAGTTTTAGCTCCGAAATTAGGAATTCAGGTGACTTCACAGCCCATCTCCAGGAATTGGATGGCGAAGACCCGGTGGATTTGGCTTCTGGGAGACTAGAGAAATATTTTCTCAATTTGGGGGTTGCATTGAACAATGACTCGGATTCGGTTGGCTCCGAGTCTGAGTCTGGAAGCAGCGTCCTTGAGAATAAGAAAAAAGTTCTCAAGCATCACCGTCGATCCGCTGAGTTTGATGATGAGCATTACGAAGTCAGCGAAGATGAGGACTGTGTCTTTCAGCAAGATGGGTTCGACACAATTAAGAAGCAGCGGAAAACACGAAAATCTCAGGAAGATCTCCTTTCATCCTCACCATCCCATCCCACCCCAGGGGAAATTGCTGGGGGAGAAACTCCAGCTGCGTGTATGGAGAAGTCAGAAAAAATTCCAGAGAATTCCGAGCAGCACCCCGTGGAAGTTCAGCTTGTTGGTAGCTTGCAAGAATCCAAGGATGAGAAGCTTAAACCGAAAATCAATGCAGTCAGCGTCTCCCGCTCAAATTCCTTCAACTGGTCATCGGACGAGGAGGTCAACCTCATGATGAGGTCACTTCGGCAGCTCATCAAAAATATGACGCTGAATAAGAAGGCTGAGGAAGGGAAGGGTGAGAAGCTTGTCTACTTGGAGAATGAGCTGATTCGTCTCATGAAGAATGAGCAGAACATGAAAAATATTGTTGAGCACATCTCCTCGGATTCCGAGGACCAGGAGGACGCCTACAAGTTTTTTGAGAAAGCAGACAGTCAGCCGGAGCTTCTCTCCAAGGTCATGACCCATATTGGTGATAGACTCAACAAGTGGATGCGTGATGAAGATGAGGGGGAGGAGAATGGGGATAGTGGAACAATAAAATGTGCTCAGAGCGTTAGCTCAGATCTGAATGACGATTTGGAATCCGACACGAGATTTAGCTGGAAGGGATCATTTGAGTCCACACTTGCAAAAAGACAAAGTGTTGGAAGCTCGGATAGCCT
This sequence comes from Brachystomella parvula, assembly GCA_019776545.1. Lineage (NCBI taxonomy): Eukaryota > Metazoa > Arthropoda > Collembola > Poduromorpha > Brachystomellidae > Brachystomella > Brachystomella parvula. The sequence goes on from JABASM010000734.1 coordinate 9,682, forward strand.
TGACTGTGCTCCAATCCCGCCTGAAGGGACTGAGCTTTTTTCTGACAGGTGAATAGAGACATGTCAAATTCCTGCAATTTTACCGTTTTAATTTTAATTGTGTTTTTTCTTTTGAAAATTCAGGTCTATTCTTCGCTCAAGCTCACTCCACCACTTAGCAAATTCTCAACCAATCTTGGAAGAATGTGAATCTCTGACCAGCTCACTTACTCGGCTCCACCCCCACCCTACGGCTAGCAGTGGTCATGGGACGGGTATGTCCAACTCCAAGAGCCTCTTTCTTGATACTCAGCGGGAAGTTAAGTCAGCCCGGTACCGAGCCCCTGGTTGGGACGCTGTCCTACCCAATGAAACGCATTCGTCGACACCCGTCCTAACACAGCTTGTAAGTTCACATGGATTCTTTTTTCAAATAAATTATTTATTTCTGACTCTTTTTAATTTCTTTTTACAGCACCGACTTCAAGAATCGGATGTCAAAAAAGAAGAGGGCAATAAGGGTTTTACAATCCGTGGGCTAATTGAGTTTTCAATGCAGTACAATTACAAAAACTCGATTTTTGAAGTCTGTGTCAAGCAATGTAGAGATTTAGCAGCTGTGGATGCTAAAAAAGGGCGCTCAGATCCGTAAGAATTTGGCTTCTTCTGAAACGAATTGCTGATTTTTTTTTTCAATTTTCAGATATGTCAAAGGCTATCTTTTGCCAGATAAAACAAAGGCTAATAAAAAGAAGACAAAAACAAAGAAAAATACGCTCAATCCAGTTTTCGGTGAATCGCTCAAGGTAAACGGCAGAAGCTCAAATTCCTCAAAGTATATCTGACTAATTTCCATTTTATTCCGCACAGTTTCATATAGGTTTAGAAGAATTAGAGGGTAGGACACTATGGCTCTCTGTTTGGCACTCTGACATGTTTGGAAAAAATGAATTCCTTGGCCAGGTGACACTCCCACTCCTCGGACTGACCTTTGATGACACCAACTTCGCCTGGTACCCCCTCAAGGAAGAAGTAAGGTTAAAAGAGCGTCGTAGGGAAACGAAGACGACTCTGAAAAATGAAAAACTCCAATATTTATTGTAACCTAATTTTTAATTATTTCAGTCGCTGACTTCCCCAGACATAAATTCTGAAGAAGGCCACAAAATTGAATGTTATACTCGCACTCAAATGGACTTCAAAAGGGTTCAACCGTGACGCTGGAAATTTGTCTGTTCTGATCAAGGAAGCAAAAGGGCTCAAATTAATTAAAAACTCACTTCCCTCTACTTTTATAAAATGGTAAGCGCTCTAAAAAAAAGCTCGAAGTCAAAACAGGAAATTATTATTTTTTCATTTTTTTAAATTTCTTTTTTTTTTTTTTTTTGTTTTGTTTTAAGGATTTTAATTTTCTTTTAATTTTTTAAAGTTTTCATTTTTCATAAGAAGATGATTTTATTTTCACTTTCACTTGGGTTGTGAAATGTTATAAAGTTTTTCAATTTTTAAAATTTTTCATTGATTTGTTTTCACAGCTCTCCCGTTTGTGATAGAACAAAGAAACAGAAGACGTGCCTTGCAAGGAAGACGGCGACCCCAGTCTGGAACGCTACAATGAATTTTGAAGGTGTGAGCAGCGAAGGACTGGATGTGACACTCTACAATTCTGATCTGCTCAATCATGAGCAAATTGGGAGTGTTCGACTAAATTGTGATTTTGAATTATGGAGGAATATGGGAAAGCGTGAAGGATTCTGGGTAGAAGGTATTGTTCACTTAACACCGGTATAACCCAATTTAATTTTTATTTATTAATTTTTTCAATTCCGGTTTTTTCGAAGTTTTTAAAAAAAAATTATACTCAAGAATTTACAATCGCCTTAATTTATTCTACCAATTTTATAAGCATATAATAATTACAGAGGGTGACTACATAAAATAATTCATCTGTACCCTGTATACTCCAAACTTTTAATAGAGAAACATTGAACTCAAAAAAAAAATGAAGATGAATATATGCCAATCATCAATTACTTCAATTCCTATTGTTGGAATTCATTACTGCGAATCGGAATCTGAGATTTTGTTTTCTATGGTGAAGTGGAATGACGAGTTCAAGAAATTCCATTGTTGGAAATTAAAGGGCGTGATCTAATCGGTCGTTTAAGCCGGATACAAGTTGACAGGCTTGGAATCTTTCGTTGCTGTTAATTGAGAAACGGGAGCTTGCCATATGCCTAAGCTTGCAAAAATTCCACCCTAAGAATTTATTGCTGAAGAGCAGAGGATGCACATTCCCACCTAAGAACAGGTATTCATCAACAATTGATCTGAGGGAGGGATTCTGCTAACTCCTCAGCAAAGCTCGTCAGAAATCAAGGAAGGTTTAGCGGGTAGAGGCGCATGTTGTCACTCCTGTTGCCTCAGCTCCTTGGGAAGTTCAATAGTTTCAGTTTGCAAAAGTTTTCTGCATCAGTTTCAGTTCCGTGAGCTCGGAGATCCATTCAGTGGGATAAGGATAAAGTCAGTGAAGATCTCCGCGCCGGTCCACCTTCGATTTTTTCATCCCTATCCCTACGGTGGTGGTGAATTTAGCTCGAGTTCATCATTTCCCACAGTACACAACCTCAGGTTGAAGAATACATATCAATATCAGCCAAATTAAGGTGGGAAACCTTCCTCTTCTTAATTTTAATTGTCATCATCATCCCTTTTCTATTTTTACCTGGTCGAGGTCCGAATTCTACAAAAGCCTCAGACCTCGTTTGCATACAAAAATCCTACCTATTTGTTCTACGTTCGAAGATTTTGCTGCTAATTGTTTGAAATATTGGAATATTCTTCGCAAGCCATGGAAATATGAAGCCTGCACCTGTACGTGATCCTAAATTTATCTTAAGCCGAAATTAATTCCACCCAACGAATCTGAGGCACAGGAAAAAAGGTAAGAATATTTTTTTCGGGTCATTTCAGTGATTCACACGCGAATTTTTTCTTTTCCAAAAATTTTTTAGAATTTTTCTCATGAAAATTATTATTAAAACGCTCCATGCTTGATACGCACCTCCTTAATTTGCTTATAAACCCTCGCCTGTTCCTATTGTACGGAGTTTTAAAAGCAATTTTCCGTATAGCCGACCTGGCTATGGCTATTCCAAGAAAAAAAAACGTAGGAAAACAATAGAAAAACCTCGATTCTTGAAACGCAATGATTCCAAAGGAAGATGAACCGTTAAGTTTTTAATATCGGGATGAAGGAAATTAAATTCTTGGTATTAGGAAGCATGTAGGAAAATCCGAATGATGGGAGTTCAAGTTGTAATTGCATTGTTGCAGGAAAAGAATATCAGAAAAACAAAAGGTTAAGAACTAGTAGTAGCTTTGGAAGATAACGAGAATCCTGAGGACATTGCCGCCTTCCTAAATGGAATTCATGAATTCATGCAATGGAAGGAAAATAATTTGTGCAACTCGGCTGAGACAACACATCTGCAATTTCATTGAGACTTCTTCATAAAACTACTTTGCTAAAATCGCATATTCAATTATTCGTATTCTTTTTTTGCATAGTCAAAATAGCCAGTGCTAATTTCTCCCATGACTTCCTGCCTTGCTGAATGAACTTAAAAAAGGTGTCAGCGTCTGTTGCAAAATTTCCGTTCCGCAGCCTATTCTAGAGATCTTCGCTTACTTTTATTTTAATTTAGGATTTAATTTACGGATACTTGAGAAAAAACTAAAGGCTGATAGGATGAGACTGCACTTTGAATTTTTAATTAGCAAAAACTTACTCATCTTTTCATCCTCATCCTCATCTCATCTTGACACAAAAAACTCATCTTATCCTTGGATATGATGTTAACTTCGCTAAAATGCTTTCAAGATTTTACTAGTCCTAAGTTAGTAGTTGATTAATGGTGGGTGTATAGAGAGCTTGTCATTTTCAGTAAACGATTTAGTACCAAAATGGTGAAGATGAGTAGTCAGTTCAGTAATAATTTAATTAAAATCCTTCCCCTCCCCCCCATCCTCTTCCTCTATGCATTTTGTGGATTAATAATAACCACTTTCACCACCATGGCTAAATGAATGATTATGAAGGGTTTTGTAATTTCTAAACCAAATCTAATAACTTCTAAAAGCAACAACAATGGATTTCTGTCATTAAAAGAAATTTTTGGCATTGGAATTATTTTGGAAAGTTTTTTTATTTCAGTTTTTATGCTCAATGGGGAATGATTTAATGTGTGTAGTAAGCAAGTGCAAGTAGTGGGAGTGGAAGGTGGTTGACAAAGTTGATTAACTTAGTATGCAAAAATTTTAAGTGAAAATTTGGAAATTACTTTTTTATTGTGTAATTAATTGTTGAAGTGTTGTAATAAATTCATACGGAAATAGAAACTGTGAGTTCAAAAGAAGCCGAAATTCACCTGTCCTAGTCTCTTCCTTCGGTCAATTAAATATTAAATTAATTGTGCTTGGTGAGTATTTCAGTAAAATAAGAGTTCAAAATTTACAAAAGCTCAGGTCATTGACCTTTTTCCAGCGTCTCCTGGTGTTGACTCTCGTAAACTAATTTGAATTTTCCCCGCGAAAATCTCCATTCTTTGTCCAAAGACTTCCATTTTTCTTTTTATTCCATCTATCCAGTGAATTAAATTGCATTCGATGGCGACATTGCGTGCACCATGCTTTAACTGTGCTTGGTGAGTATTTGAGTAAAATAAAAGTTTAAAATTAAAAATTCAGGTCATTGACCTTTTTTAGCCTTCTGGTGTTGGCTCTCGCAAACTAGTTTAAATTTTCCCCGCGAAAATTTCCATTCTTTGTCCAAAAACTTCCATTTTTCTTTTTTATTGCATCCAGTGAATTAAATTGGATTCGACAACGGCGACATTGCGTGCACCAAACCATGCTAGTCAATTTTTTGTCAATAAATCCATAGTGCCATGTCCATTTGTGTAGGTGGGGCTCAGAATCCAGGGAAAATGGTAGGGCAATCACGCTTCTCTGGACACGAAATCATAAATTCGAACAATTTTTTATTTTGCTTAGTAAGTTCCTATTCGTGTCTTCATCAGCTCAGCTCATCATAACAATGCAATTACAGAAATAAAGTCAGCAGAGTAGCATTACAAAGTGACAGATCCTACTGGAATATGAAATAGCCGAGGCCATTAGAATCACGAATCCGAGTAGCTGCCCAATGGAAATCCTTGAGTACCTTTTATCACTACCTAATTTGAGAAAGTGGAGATAAATTCTAATCATCTTTCAAAATGACGCCTTCCATTCCCCGTCCTAATCCTAGTCATTCTCCTATCATCGAATCAACATGACAGGACTCTAAACCCTGATTCCCACTAATTCACTTGTGTTCACAGGTAAAGGATCCTCATCAGAAACCAAGTCCAGCCTCACCTTTTCATTGTTCTTCTCCTGGAGATATGGAACGGTTCTTGACTGGATCCAGCACGACCTCACCCTGGAAAAGAAAAGGAAGCAAGGGAGTAATCGCCCTTGTTTTTTCTTAACCTGAAGTTTCAACTTTATCAAAATACTTTAAACATATCAAACAAGGAAGATGATTTTTCCAAGGAAGCGTTCCCTCTTCTACAAAATCTGTGTTATAGTACCGCTGTGCTGGTTACTCTTCCTCCTAGTCACTGAATTCCATCAGCCAGAATCAGGGCAAGTCCTCATTCCAGAGAAGCTAGTTCAAAATCAGCCGCAGGCTGGAAACCTAGTAGACTCAAATCCAAATGACAATTCAGTGCTTGAGCACGAGGTTGGCGTGCTCCCAATCCCACCAGAACCTCAGCCTGGGGAAATGGGCAAACCTTATAAACCAACCAACCTAACGCTGGAACAACAGAAGACAGTTTCAGAAGGGTGGAAGAATAATGCCTTCAATCAGTTCGTTTCTGATGCAATCAGTGTCAAACGCCAACTTCCCGACCCAAGAGATCAGTGGTAAGAAATTTTTACCGCTTTTTTCTTGGTGTAGATAAAATAATTCGTAAAATGCAAATCGTTCGTGAGGGAGGTCCATTTTCGGATGAGGAATTTTAGAAGGTGAGTGTCAACTTCACCGTTAGACAAAGAAAAAGGGGCTTGTCTATTTCTGTTTAATGTGGGTGGCTGAGTGCGAATTTTGCGGTAGTGGACAATGGAGTTTACCGTTAGACGTCTTCTTTGCATTTTGAGATGATACAGTGGTCGATCTTGATTTCTGAAATCCATCACGGTCCATGAGCAGATTGTCTGCACTTAGCTCCTTAGCCTTAAGTGCATTTTTAAGACGGATGCTAGGGAGATAAGCAGATTTCTGTGATCTGATAAATTGCTAACTTTAATGCTGCGGTGTGAATTTCTGACATAATTGCTCTGATTTTCAGGTGTAAAGAGCCGGATCGATATTTGAAAACACTAAAACCAACTTCCGTTGTGATTTGCTTCCATAACGAAGCATGGTCAGTACTACTGCGTACCGTTCATTCCGTGGTAGACAGATCTCCGCCTCACTTACTCGGGGAAGTGGTTCTTGTCGATGATTTCTCTGACATGGGTAAGCTTGATTCCTAAAAACGATGCTTCTAATTTAGGAATCTCACCTAAACAGAATATGGCCTTTTTATGGGAACCCCTTGGCATTTTTTTTTTCAAATGCTTGGCATTCTAATTTTTTTTTCAATTATTGTTATCTAGAACACCTTAAAACACAGCTAGAGGAATACATGAAGGAGAAATTCGGTGACAAGGTTAAGATTATTCGAGCTAAGCGACGAGAAGGACTGATTCGAGCAAGACTGCTTGGGGCAGCCAATGCTAAGAGTCCAGTACTCACTTTCCTAGATTCCCACGTTGAGGTGAAGATGGGAACTTTTTTTTAGAAATTCTTAGAATTCTAATCTTATATTTTGTTTTCAGGCCGCGATTGGGTGGCTGGAACCCCTTTTGGATCGAATCGAAAGAAACTGGACTACTGTAGTGTGGTAATTTTCACTACCCATCGTGTGATTAATGAAATTCTACTGCTAACTCCCACCCTTTTTTTTCTCTGCAGCCCTGTAATAGACGTCATTGATGATGACACGCTGGAATTCCATTACGGAGATAGCAGAGCAACCAGCGTTGGAGGCTTTGATTGGAATTTACAATTTACGTGGCATGCCATACCAGAGCATGAAAGAAATCGTAGGAAGTCAAGCGCTGAGCCTGTTTTCAGCCCTACAATGGCTGGTGGACTTTTTGCAATCAGCAAAGACTTCTTTGAGAGACTCGGAGCTTACGATCCTGGATTTGGTAATTTCGAACATGAAAAAAGCTCCGACCATGTCATTTACTCATATTATTATTTTCTGTTCAGATATATGGGGAGGCGAGAATTTAGAACTGAGTTTCAAGGTATAATTTTTTAATTTTTTTAATGTAATTTTTTTTGTCTAATATTTTTAATTCGCTTTTTTTTTCTGGCTGACACAGACATGGATGTGCGGAGGAACGCTTGAGATCGTCCCCTGTTCTCATGGTGAGTACAGTAGCTGCCGCTATCGTGTGGTAAAACTGTAAAATAAAAAAATTAACCTCATAATTTTATGACAGTGGGACATATCTTTCGTAAGAGAAGTCCATACAAGTGGCGACAAGGCGTGAACGTACTTCGACGTAACTCCGTCCGACTAGCTGAAGTATGGATGGATGAATATGCTCAATACTACTATCAGCGTATAGGTAACGATTTAGGGAATTTCGGAGATGTCAGCGACCGAAAAAGCAATTCGCAATAAACTCCAGTGCAAGAGCTTCAAATGGTATCTGGACACGGTATACCCAGAACTGTTTATTCCTGGGGAGGCACTTGCCCATGGAGAGGTAGGAAATCTTTAGTGATCGCTTCAAGGAATATGCATTGAATTTTACGTCTATTTTTTAGATTCGAAACTTGGGACTTGGTGGACAGACATGTCTGGATTCCCCAGCCACGAAGCGACAAGTGAACAAACCTGTTGGTCTTTACCCTTGTCACAATCAAGGAGGCAATCAGGTAAATTAAAATCGCAATGGCTGATGTTGGAAATTCATAATGAAATTTTAATTACTTGAAAACAATAGTACTGGAGCTACAGTAAAACTGGAGAGATTCGCCGAGACGAGATGTGTGTGGACTACGCTGGTCAGGAAGTTATGATATACGAGGTGTCATGGATCCCAGGGGAACCAACGATGGGATTATAATGACGAGGTATGACACAAGAGCCTTCTTTAATCTGAGGAGAGCTAAAGAATTTGCCTTTTTTTCTAGACTGGAGAAGTGAAACATGGCCCTTCCCACAAATGTCTTACAATAGCTACCAAGGAGAAATTGACCATGGAGCCCTGTCAAGGTCTTGAAACGCAGAAATGGAAGTTTCAGAATTATCACAAAGCGTAGTAGTGCCAAATACCTTATTTTTATATACCATCTGTGATTCCTTTCATATCGACTTAATTTTAAGTTAACGAAATTTTGAAGATCCTGTTTTTTGAGGGAAAGTAAAAGTTTTACTTCCGAACGATTTACTTGTTGTTGACTTGGAAGGAAATTAGTTTAGGGCTAGGGGATAAAATGAATTGCGTTGAAATTGTGAAGAAGCGCTAACCGCTAATATACTAGGGCCTTGAACTACAACGAAAAGGAAGATGCAGGCTAAGGAAAAAACAAAGGAATGCGTACATGATTTTTCGTGGGGAAATTACAGTCATTTCCGTGGAGTTTTTCAGTTCTGCTTCTTGTCTTGTTCGGAGTACGGTGGAGCATTTGGACCGGTACCGTTAGCGATTGCATTGTACTCGGGCGGAGCATATGCTGGCTGAGGAGGGTAGTAGCCTTGCTGTCCTTGACCGTATCCTTGAGGTTGCTGTGATTGGCCGTATCCTTGCTGGGGTTGGCCGTATCCTTGCTGAGGTTGGCCGTATCCTTGTTGGGGTTGGCCGTATCCTTGCTGCGGTTGGCCGTATCCTTGCTGTGGCTGGCCGTAACCTTGCTGTGGCTGGCCGTAACCTTGCTGCGGTTGGCCATAGCCCTGTTGCGGGGGGCCGTATCCTTGTTGAGGGTAGCCATGCGGTTGTCCCATATTGGATGCAGGTGGTGGTGCAAAGCCACCGCCAAATGGTCCTTGCTGTTGCATGGGTTGTTGATTGCCTCCGATTCCAGGGTACGGCGGCGGAGCTTCAGCAACGTAAACAGTTCCAGCTGGAAGACAATGATTACATTCTATTTTTACTACACACAGTAACAAGCTCCTATAAAATAATTTTACCTTCAGGTGGTGGGAAGTTGTAGCCATTTGGCGAGTAATTCCAGCCAAAATAGTTTGGTGGTGGTGCAGCGTAGTAAGAAGTCGGGGCTGGCATGACCTGAAAGTGAATCTGGTTTATTAAAATCGAGAACAAGAGTATAAGTTTTATGATTTTAACATACGTTAGCATCAGCATATGCCGGAGGAGGCTCATTCCAGGCCTGGTTCCACTGGCTCTGAGATGAGACTTGCCTGGCTGTAAGTTTAACGTACAGTTTAAGAAACCGAATGCCGAAAGGTATATTAGGTAA
>JABASM010000735.1:0-19250 GCA_019776545.1 Brachystomella parvula
GTATTGTAAGATTTGCTATGCAATGTATATTTTTTTAGATGAAAGATTACGATTTGTTTTGGTAAATCTATTGGCCTGGGCTAATCTATAAATATTTACTAGCTTGTATTTCTTTGCGAATTCTAATTGTTGTTTTGGCGCAGAAATGTATTTTTACACTTGCCATGCTAAGTAAAATTATATTTATAAGTATATTTATCCTCTGTCCTGTACAAATAGCTAAAAAAAACTTGCGGAGTGAATTTAAAGGTCAAGCAAAATTGTATCTTAAACACCAAAAATAAGATCAATTCCAGGAAAATTAAGAAAAGTTTTGGTGTATGCATCTCAAATATTCTTCTACTGTTTTGCTTTAAAATTTTCAATGATTTACTTTAATTAACAGAGTTTTTCAAAAATAATTATTTTTAAATTTTAGGCCAAATAAAATGGGAAAAACGGACGTAGGGCTAGCACATCGGCGACTGAGTCGACCTGTTTATATTGCTTAATATTATTTCGAATTCGATTTTTTAAAACTATAACTTTAAAGTTCAGTTTCAAAATTATGTTGAGTCACTGAGCCTCGAAAGAAGTACTACCCGAAACACTAAGAATGAAAGGTGGTTGTAGAAACTATTAGTATAAATATTAATGCACCTTGATTAATTTCGAATTTCTCATTTTTTCGTTGGAACAGTCTTTTTTATTTCAATATTTTATATTTGCGGAAAGTAATTAATTTTGTCCGACTACGTTCACAGATAGGTAGGAAGTGAACGGAACGGGGTAAATAACCGCGACAAAAAAAATCATCTGTTTTATGGCACTGGACACATGGACCAAAACAGACAACATCCGAGAGACAGAGGAGAATGCATTCTTTGACATTCGAATGTCAATTATTTGTTATTGGACGCCCTTTTCTTCCGGCAGTGCATACTTCTCTGGTTCTTTATCAGTGGAGTAAGTCAAGTAGCCGGGTTGACGCAGGCAGTACATTTGGGCTAGAATGGATTCCGGGCATGGGAACGAAAACGAACCATTAGATTTGATTGATAACATGGGTTCCTGCATGGTTCCTTATATTCTTTCAGCTTTTCTTGGTGTAATTTTTGTGGGGAGTATGTACGTCTGGAAGCGGTCGCCGGAGAGAAGGTAAGTGTCTATCTTCAGTTCAATGTAAAGATTTAATGACTTTAAAATGCTGTCGATGGGACTTGCTATTGCAGTACTCACCCCTCCGTAATCAAGCTGAGATTCCTGAGCATATCAGTTGTCACCGTATTCTCAGTCTTTTATGTTCACTACTTTATAAGCCCATCGCTACTTAAGGTTACTTACAGAATTTCTGATGGGACTTAAGGATTAAGAATCTAGTTAAATCTTAATTACAGGATTCCTCACTCTGGGAAGTGTTGGGGCTTCGTTGGAGTGGTCTACTGAACGCAACAATCATGCCGCTGTTCCTCTCAGTGATACTTTTTCTGGGCCCGATAGTAATTGACATCTTCAATGGAGGGCTGGAAATACCCAGAGGTTTTTCTGCTGTATTATTTTGTAATTTTCCTTCTAGTTGCTAATGCTATATGTGTGGACAGGCATATCTTACTGGCGGAACGAGGTGAAAGACTTGGTTTGGATACGGAATTACATTTTCGCACCAGTGACTGAAGAATTTGTCTTCCGTGCCTGCATCCTTGCCCTAATAATCCACTGCACCGAACCAATACGAGCAGTGTTTATTTGTCCTCTTTTCTTTGGAGCTGCCCATCTTCATCACATGCTGGAGCAAGTTCGGTTTGGAACTTCTTGGAAAAGTGCCTTCTTGGTTTCAAGTAATACGCACACATAACAAACTGAAACTTTCAAGAAAAGCTTTCCCTTGAAAAACAGGTTTCCAGTTCATGTATACCTCGATATTCGGGATTTACTCGGCTTACTTATTTCTACGGACAGGTAGCCAATCAAACGATTTCCTACCAGGCTTGATAAGTGAACTATTCTTTTAAGGGCACGTCACGGCTCCGATTGTTGTCCACAGCTTCTGCAATGCCATGGGCTTCCCAAGTTTCACAAGTATTTCCGAAATGCCACCAGCCCACCGTTATATCAGCATTGCATCGCTTTTCTTTGGAGTAGGCATGTGGGCACTCCTTCTTCAATCTCTAACGAGCCCGTCCTTATACAGCAATAATCTTTCCTGGAGCTTACAGATTTGAAAACTTGGATTATTACGAATCAAAGTTAAGCAGCGTAATAAAAGATCTCTGTCATCACCTGAGCTGTAAATCTCATCATTTTAACTTATTAAACGGGAGCATGAAGATGAAGTTTATCGTGTCTGTGAGTTACAATTTATTTGAAGAAGAGTCCAGTTTTCCAAGAAATGAGACTGCCTTCTGTTTAGCATCTTCCTCGTTACTACCACTTAGATTTTGAGGCATAGGATTCTGTGATTGCTCTGAGAGGAACGCAACATTAGACGCTTTGATTCGATTGATATTCATACACGTGGCTGATGAGGAAGTTGAAACTGGCCATGATGGGCAGGGCGAAGGGCAAGGAGTTGATGCGCGAGACATAGAGAGATCACATTGGTCCAATAATCTCAAAAGTTCTTCAGCCGTAGGTCCACCGGCCCTTTGTGTCGCTGGAAAATTACAAATCATCTTTAATCTTTAAACCTGCGAGTCTGCATATAAGAAAACTACCAACCTGGTTCTCCTTTTAAGTCTAATGCTGTTGTCAAATCCCACAACTGTATCGCTCCACTGAAGAAAGTATCGGGATTAAAAACCAAATTTGAATATAATAGGGTCTTTTCGATTGAAGGCATTTTTAAATCGGCCTATAAGAATTTGGCTTAAGAGGCCACAGGATTTTTTGTTAAAAGTCATGCATTTTAACAGAAAACCCTATGGCCTCGCGAGCCAAATTTTTAAGCCGATTTAAAAAAGCCTTCAATCGAAAGTCCCTAATGCAAAATGATAATTGTGGAGAAACTGACCTTGCATGTCCTGTAAAAATGAATCTCCTCGGGCGTGAACCAAGTCTACTTGACCCTTCACATTCGTGAACGCAGAAACTGGTAATATTACTGCCGTCCACTGAATGAATAGTACAAATCCTGAAAATAAAGCATCATGATTAACCACCCGAAAAAGAAGTTCTATTTCGTTATGTTCCAAGTTTAGCTCACCGTTTCCCATTTGAAGCTAGTCGGACGTATAGCTCATTCGTTTCTGGAACGACTTTTTGTACAAAAACTTGTTCGTCATCCTGATCTCCATAAGGACCTGAAGAAAGTAGTAGCATCGCTCGAAGTCAGTGGTTTCATTAGAACTTTTTTCATTTCCACCAACTTACCACAGTCGTTTCCGGCAGTAGCTATAGAACTGCCTGACTCAAGCCCTTCGAGGGAAACAATTTTGAATGACGACAATGGGGTAGAGCCAGGGTGTGTTGATATCATTCCACGAAACCTAGAGAAAAATTAACTGAATTTAGTTATTCTAGGTAGCCGCGAACGTGTCGTTATTTTTTTTTATACCTTGTCACCGTCCAACTTCGGACATGGTTGTATTCACTACAGACAGAGACTAGATATTTTTCAGTCAGCTTGATTTTTGTCACAGGGCTTCGATGAACAGTAAAAGTTTGAAATAGCTGCGGCCCATGTCCAACTGTTTCAGGATGCTGGGAAGAAATATGCAGAAACTCAGGACTGGGAAACTAATATAGTGCAGTTCAGAAAAAAAAAATACAAATCAAACTTACCTGAACAATAACACGGACCATACCACTGACAGTTCCATATGCTATTTCAATCCAGTTCCCAGAAATACCTGCGAATAAAAAAAAGAAAATTAAAATCAAAAAAACTAAACCCTTGATGCCAACGTTTCCTACTTGTTTTTGGTGTAAGGTACACCGAGAGACTAGAAATTGCTTCATTCGAAGGATCCTTGTAGAGTTCAGTTACCAGCAAATCATTGTCCTTCATTCTCAGAGGAAACTTCTGCATGTCAATGTAGCTGATGGAACCACTAGTGGTTCCCAAGAGAAGAAAAGACCCAGCAGTATCGAATGACATTATATTTTGTAAGTCTTGAACAAGCACATGCTGAGTCATGGAATGCCAAACTCCAATTTTTCCGTTTTGAGAAAGAGCAACCAACTGGCTTCCAATGAAAAATAAATGCTCAACTGAAACTGGCAATGTGAACTTCCCAACGTCCGTTCGATTTCCTACAGCCCAAATTAAAATGGTTGTACTTATTTCCGTAAGTTATGCTTCTAGCCTTCTCACCTTCATCCGAGATGCCCCACATCACAACGCTATTCTTGGCTGCAATAGCAACCATTTTGTCTCCACCCGTGGCCACTGTATTTCCGGATGCCGAAGTCCCAAGTTTAGCATTAATGGCTAATCGATCGATCATATCATCTACTCGCGGACTCGTAAATATAAGCTGCCATCCAGATGAATCTTTTAATCTGAAATTTCAGAAAGTGGTATTTTATAAATTCTTAACCTCTTAGCAACTGGTGAAATTCTGCTTGCCTGTAACAAGTGACAAAATGAGCATATGCTACTGCAATCCAATTCTGATGTGCTTTGACTAGTCTCACACGCATAGGATCCTCCCAGGTGGCATAGGACAATATCGAGAGCTCAGTTCGGAAATACTTGTTGAGATCTGCTGAAGAGTTGCGAGAATGCTTAGAATCAAATGAAGGATTTCGGGAATGTCTTGAAGACAAAAAGAAAGAATAAAAAGAAAATTCATTTTCATTATCGAATAAGTCAAACTGTCATACTGGGCAGGCCTAATCTCGACAGAGGAGCCTCTTCCATGGTGACCGTTGGTCCTAGTACTTGGGGTGGTCCCATTCCAGCTGAGCCCAGGAGTACTTGCAGAACCCGCTGTGCTTCCACTTAGACTAGAATTCCTTGAATGTCCAGAACCGTTAGCAACTGCCTTGGCGGAGCTTGCAACAGGTGAAGCGCCACCTGCACCATTGTTGCCATGGGTATCAGGAACTCGTACAATGGAACCAGGAATCGGAATGATTTTCGGCGGAACTTCCTCTTGGGTAGCTGTCTTTGTCATCGATGTACAAACCGGAGTCTTCGAAACGATATCATTGTACACCGGCACAGCTAATAAACAAGCGCCTCTGTGTATAACTGTATTGTTTATGAGAAAATAAAATAAGCTTACGAGCTGGAGGAAGATAACCATAGAACAAGACGTCTCCACATGAGGAGTGCCCAAGATCTTCACACAGGGCGATACGCTTAATCAACGGAGTGATCCCAAAAAATTCAGCCTCGTTTCGCAACGATCTCATATCTACAGACTTGGTATCCACATCACGTGTCCTCATATAATTTAAAATAGCAGCAAATATATTCGGATCTGGAACGAAATACTTTATCAAGTACAATCCTGGTCTGAACCCTATTTAGCACAGTTAACTAACCACGATCTATAAAGATCGCCCCAGTGTCATCCTTCGTGGATGAAATCCTTCCACTGAGGAGAGCAGTAAAGAACGAATCTGGAATCCAGGTCAGCGTTTGCCAGGATGTACTGAACCTGAAATGGAATCATATTAGCAACCAAGATTAAGAAATGCAGCCGAAATAGCCAAAGGTCCTACCGTGTGCCTCCAACATTCAGGGTTATGATCTCACTACTTCCACCAGAAGTCATCTTGGTCTTCCAAATTATTTACAGAGTAGAAATGCCGATGGAGTGTCAACCCCTGGCAATTCGGAACGCAAATTCCAATTCACGGATGAAACTAATTAATTTACAGGTAACTATAGAAAAACAGAAAAAAAGTCAAAACAATGAATGACAGATTGCAGAGTTGATGTCAGTAGTGTGCAGTGGTCACTCCCGTCAAACAGCTGAGAAAATAAACTCTAAGCACGTGACCTAAAAAGGTAGACAAAAAAGAAAGCTGCAAAGGAGAAAGCTCCAAGAAAATAGCAAGCGTCATTCTCCTATCTCCTAAGTGCCTAAGTCCTAATCCTAAACCCTAGAAACTCCGAACAAGAACAAAAATGAAGCGCATTTCCTTCTCATAACAAAATAATCAAAACCACATTTCATAATGACTGCTATCTGATGAAGATTATGAAAATAATGATTTGATGATAAGGTGGTTGAAGCAGGCTCAAAGTGAAATCCATCATGGCATTATTCATTAGGTAGCGCAGCAGCAGCAGCGGCTTCTGATGTGATGATTGCATGGCAACCGAAGTATAAACATTTCTGAAACAAAACATGATGGCTAAAAATATTTTTAAATTCGCCGAAACAGAAAGAAAATAATTTTTATCTCAGGATTGAGAAATTGAATAGGCTAATTTGAACAGCACTGGAATCTGCAGCCAGGAAGCCGAGACCAGATTCAGAAGACGCAGGAAGTAAAAAATGAGTAAAGCTGAAATTCGTGAAGGGGATCATACTAAAATTATTTACAACCTGGTAATTTTATAAATTAAAGGAAATTCTTACTCAGAATGGCAATTGGAAATATAATATTTTTTTCTAAAGATCAAGGAGCAGCAGTATGTCGAAGCCATTGCCCTTCTGGAGGATCAGCTCGAATATTATTCGAATGTGTGTGAAAAAGCTCCAATTAATAATTAAGTGCTCATTAAATATTTTATTCTGCAGAGTCGATCAGCGTTATCACTTTTGGGATTTTGCTACTTTCATTCCCAGGAGTTCAACAATGCTGCCCTGTGTTATGAACGCCTAGTTCAGCTCTATCCAGCCATAGAAGAGTATAAATTGTATTATGCCCAGTCTCTTTATCACGCTTGCCTGTACGATGAAGCTATGGATGTCACTTGTCAAATTGAAAATCCAGAATTTCAAGGAAAAGTAGGGAAAATAATTTTTGCTTATTTAGATAATTTTATTTATTCCTCGAATGCCCTTCTTAGTTCACCAATTATTAATTTTTTTCGCAAGGTTCTTAAGCTCCAAGCAGCGATCAAGTATGGAGCTGATGAATTGGCCGATGCCAAATCTCTTGTTGACAGATGTGCTCAGGACGATCCTGATACTGAGGTCAATCGAGGATGCTTGCTCTACAAGGTAGAAAACAATTTTATTTGTTAAAACCTTTTACAGTGCAACTGGTAATTTCAGGAGGGAAGGTACGAAGAGGGACTTCAGCGATTCCTAATGGCCTCACAAGTCATTGGCTATGACTCCCACTTGTCCTACAACATTGCTCTTTCCTACTACCGACTCCAAAATATCCCTATGGCTGCCAAGCACATTGGTACCTGTGCAAAATTAAGACCTTGTCTAGTTTAATTATTTCTCAGTTCCCGTGTATTGCCAATTTTAGCGGATATAATTCAAAATGAAGTCGGGCAGCATCCTGAAATGGGTGTTGGAGTCACAACGGAAGGAATTGAGCTACCAAGCGTTGGAAATACTCTCACGCTCCACGAGACGGCATTCATTGAGGCTTTCAACCTTAAAGCAGCTTTTGAATTTGATATCCAAAATCGTAAGTGATTTCCGTAAATGAAATATTGTTCACTACTTAGTTTCATAATGTCTGCTACAGCCAAAGGGGCAAGGGAAGCTCTAACAGACATGCCACCAAGAAATGAGTCCGAGTTGGATGCAATCACCCTCCACAATCAAGCAATTTTAAACATGGAGGCGAATCCGACAGAAGGATTCGAAAAACTTCAGTTTCTCTTGTCGCAAACACCTTTCCCACCGGAGACATTCGGAAATTTGTTACTTCTTTACTGCAAATATGAGTGCTATGACTTGGCTGCTGATATTATGGCCGACTATGCTCACCTCACATACAAGTATTTGACCCCTGTAAGGAAAATCAAAAGATTGGCTCCAAAAGATTTAAAAGATTTCTGAATTTATGGTTTGTTTTTCCATGCATAGTTCATGTACGACTTCTTTGATGCTCTCATTACACAGCAAACTTCTCCGGTAAGAGCAACTAGAAATAATTTTTCGTAAGCCATAACTGAACCGCTAATAAAATGTACAGGAAGAGGCCTACCGGAAATTTGACGATTTGGCTAACCGGACTGCAGACACTCTTCGAAAACAAACGAAACAAGTTAGGATTGCAACCATGAAAAACCTTTAATTCATTTGAAATAAATTAATTTCTAGGTTCAGGAGGCGAAGTCAAGCGGGCAAGATGGCCTGGCTAGTAAACTATGCACGGAATATGACGAGACGCTTACGAGGTGAGATCAGATCAGCCGTGGTTACTCAGCCTTCCCTTGCAAATTGTTTTTATGTCTTTATTTTTGCAGTAAATATATTCCTGTCTTGATGGCACAAGCAAAAATATTTTGGGAAAAGGAGAACTACCCCCAAGTAGAACAAATTTTCCGGAAATCAGTGGAATTTTGTAATGAAATGGACATTTGGAAGCTTAATGTCGCCCACGTTATTTTCATGCAAGAAAATAAATTCCGAGAGGCAGCAAGTTTCTACGAAGCCATAGTCAAAAAAAGTTACAATCATGTAAGCTATTACTCCTGGTGCTTCCGCAGTATTGGACTTAACACCTTTTCCTTGCTAATTTAGATATTAGATGTAAGTGCAATTGTCTTGGCGAATTTGTGCGTCTCTTATATAATGACTGGTAAGATCATAAGTTTATCATCGATCAATTCCCTACTAAAATTCCTATTTCCTGAAATCTTGAAACAGGTCAAAATGAAGAAGCTGAAGAGCTGATGCGGAAGATTGAAAGGGAGGAAGAACAAGTTTCCTTTGAGAATCCAGAACAGAAGCTGTTTCACCTTTGCATTGTAAATATGGTCATTGGGACACTTTACTGCGCAAAGGGGAACTACGATTTTGGAATTTCAAGAATAATCAAAAGCCTGGAGCCTTATAATAAGAAATTGGGGACGGACACTTGGTAAATTACTTTCAGTAACCCTTCATTGGCCTAAATTAACTGGCGTTTACCACAAGGTTCTACGCTAAGCGCTGTTTCATCTCTATGATCGAGAAAGGAGTAAAACATTTGACGAACGTTCGAGAAAGCGTCTTTGCTGACTGCATTCAGTTCCTGGAGCATACAGAAAGTAGGTTCTTCCTTCCTATCTATATTAAATTTATTTAACTGTTCGTCTTTGTATAGCTTATGGAAGAAACGTGAAGACAGTAATTGAGTCCCCCCTGGAGACTTCGCCGATTCATCTTGGGAAAAACACGGTTACTTATGAGGCAAGGCTGCTCAAAACCCTCATTCTAAGGCTTTTAGAACAGTGAATCCATAAGAAAAGGCCAAAACCGAACTAATACAGGAGCGTAAAAAATTAATGCTACTTTAATTTCCTGCTGATTAATTTAGAATTTGCCGCAATACCAATCGATGATAAATAAACATTAAATTTAATTGTGTAGTGCTTACAATTGAAAAATCTAGAGATAGAGGCCTTCTGGCGTTCCTTCCTTCTTCCGGTACAGAACATTTTCTTTCGATTTCCGGAAGTCTTCATTGGTGACTTTCATCCTTCGCTCTCGAAGAGCCATGAGTCCTGCTTCTGTGCAAATGGCCTAAAACCACAGAAGGTTAACAGTAAGATAATTCTGAATTTAATGAATCATTTTATTGAATTTACTTTTATGTCGGCTCCAGATAAATCATCCTTTGACATCACGTGCTCATCAAGCTGAACATCAGGTGCCAGGGTCATCCGCTGAGTATGGATGCTAAAAATTCGCCGCTTGGTCTTCTCATCGGGTAGTGGGAATTCAATTTTTCGATCGATACGACCTGGACGAATCAAAGCAGGATCCAACGTCTCAATTCGATTAGTAGCCATAATGACCTTCACATCTCCTCGAGAGTCGAATCCATCCAACTGGTTTAGAAGTTCCAACATCGTGCGCTGAATCTCACGCTCTCCACCGGAGTTTGAATCGTACCTTAAACGAATAGCTTTGCAAATCATTCTTGAAGCTATTACTCAGAGTCGGTCCATACCTTTTGGTCCCAACCGCATCAATTTCATCAATGAAAACAATGGATGGCGCATGTTCTTCAGCAACTCTAAATAGTTCACGGACTAGTTTCGGTCCATCCCCCTACAAATTACAAACCAGAATTATTTTATGGACCTGAAATTCTAACTGTGATTTCAGCCTTCAATGATTTACCAAATATTTCTGGATCAACTCTGAACCAACAACTCGGAGAAATGTTGCTGATGTTTGGTTAGCAACAGCCTTTGCAAGCAAAGTTTTTCCAGTACCTAGAAGTTAAAAAGGTTTTGGTTAGAAAATAATCCGTCAACTCATAAGGAAACAAATAAAATGCCAAGTCTCACCAGGAGCTCCATACAGTATTACACCTTTGGGAGGTCGAATACCCATTTCTTCGTAGTACTCGGGATGAGTCAGCGGAAGTTCTACTGATTCCTTAATTTCTTGGATTTGAGTATCCAAACCTTTTGAGAACAAAGATTTTTTGCTTCCTTCCTTTGCTAATCTTCCTCACTGATTAAGAGTATTTACTTACCACCAATGTCAGCATACGTCTCTTGTGGAGCTTTTTCCAGCTTCATGACTGTTACCATTGGATCTGTATCATCTGATAGAACGCCAACAACAGCATGGACTTTATGGTTGAGCAATACTGCGCAACCCGGCTCGAGCTGATCCTTGTCTACAAACGAAAGCATGGAGACATAGTGCTCAGATCCGACCGAAGTTGAGACAATGGCGTGATTATCATCAATGATTTCTTCCAAGCTACCCACGGACATAGGAGTCCCTCTCAAATCGTCAACCTGAAATTAAATAGCCATGAAATGAGTGCAAAGTTTGTCTTTACGTTGGCTAGAATCTGATCAAAATTACTTTTGACCTCTCCTCCTCATTCTTCTCATCCTGAGGCTTCAGTCTCTCTTGGTTTTTTATGAACTCTTCTTCCATCAGCAAATAATCCTTAATTCGCTCCAGCTTTAAGATCTTGAGCCGACAACGGGCATGAGGGGTTACTAAAAACAATCAACTTGCTTATATCATCCAGTAAAAATAGTAACAGCCACAATGGTAATGGTACCTTGAGGTAATTTCTGAGCAGCATCAGGACCCTTGGCCTTCTTCCGACGTCCTTTACCTACACGAGTAGGAACAGGAGGCTCATATTTCTTCTTCTTTTCATCACCCTTTCGATCGTTGCCTCCACCTGGACCTCCAGATTGATTTTGACCCTATTTAGAGAAAAGTAAAGGAGATTCATGGTTAGTTAGTATATCAGTTCCGGAGACCAGTTCTAAGTTCTGATGCTTTCTCACCATTTCTTGACAGCTACCAAAGGGGGTTTCTTCAGAGTAAAAACAATCGAACTGACTGTCTTGTCTTTTATGAAGTTCCTAGTGGTTGAACACTGGCAAATTAATAAACCCTGAAATATAGCAAAATTGGATGTGATGGAAAATGACTTTGCAACAAATAGTTCATCAGTTGAAATCCCCACTCTCAAACGCCGGTTTGAGCCAAAAAAAAGGCCAATTCGCTCGAGATGTCGCCTCGAATAACAAGCTTCAGGACCCAACGAAACTAAAACCCGCATACTACAGCTGAGAAAAAATGATACGCGAATTCAAAGTCTCTACTTAATTCCACTCTTTCGCTTTACTGATACATTCGTTGTTGGTTTCCGGTTCACCATTTTTCCAGCTAGAATTTACAGAAACATCGCTGACTCTATTTTTCTGTCGTAATTATTTCGTTTTGTTACAACGTTAAAATAATTCATCAGTTGAAATCCCCACTCTCAAACGCCGGTTTGAGCCAAAAAAAAGGCCAATTCGCTCGAGATGTCGCCTCGAATAACAAGCTTCAGGACCCAACGAAACTAAAAACCGCATACTACAGCTGAGAAAAAATGATACGCGAATTCAAAAGTCTCTACTTAATTTCACTCTTTCGCTTTATTGATACATTCGTTGTTGGTTTCCGGTTCACCATTTTTCCAGCTAGAATTTACAGAAACATCGCTGACTCTATTTTTCTGTCGTAATTATTTCGTTTTGTTACAACGTTTCTGCTAATAAGGTCTGACCTCGAGTATGGCTTGGCTTGAGACACGCTGACTTTTAATTTGTTTAATTAATCCATCCTCAAAGTGTAGTTTAACTCTGGCCAAACTCCGACGTTTGAATGATAGAAAGCGGAGACCTCATCAAGATAATTGAAGGGCTTAGTGCAAGACCTACACTTGTTGATTTTGTTTTTCCAAAAATTCTGGTTTCCAAGGAGCTAAAGCAAAAACTGAGTAGAAACCCTATAGAAGCCTACTTTCGAAAAAAATTTATAGAAATAATGCTGACTACCGTTACAAGCGGATTTAGGGTAAAAAAGCTCCTTCGCAACCAAAGTTTGTTAGTTTAAAAAATCAACAAGTGTAGGTCTTGCACTAAGCCCTTCATTATTATTATTGCAATAATAATATCTTGATGAGGTAGCCATCGATAAGGCAACCAAGTAAAAAACGAAAGTGTTTAAATAAATCTTGCAAAACGAGTTTAAAAAAATTAAAATAAAAAACGAAAGAATTTTCATTTGGGAAGTTTGTCTCACAAAAGCTGCATGTCCTGGAACTCTCGGATTGAATTTTTTTACCTGAAGATTTTTCGGTTTTCCTGTTCTAATAATATGGACGACACATACGCCGAGTACGAGAGAAGGAATACGGTAAGTTGTATATACTAACTCTGTTGAAAATCATGCATTGCATTGCACTCCAATCCGGTTATTTATTGCTACTCTTGTTTTTATTTTTTCGGTTTTGGTTCAAGGCTTATAAAGTTATGATTGCGATTGGATTAATTTCACTTCAAGTTTTGGTGCTAAGTAGACGCTGGGCATGGGCTTGGGTCTCAAAAATTCAAGAGAAATTAAGGTATTTCCTGCACCGGCTCCTGCCCTCAAACAGCATTCTTTTGGAACCTGCGGTACATGGTCTGGCTATCTGGAGCATATTGACTATGCTACTATTTCTTCGTTTTGCCCTTTCCGTCATACCAGCAGCCTTTATATGGATAGTTGAAGACGTTAAAGTATGTCTAATCCTAGCCTAATTTTCATGTGAATTTCATTAATTTTTTTCCATGTTTTTCCCTAGCCTGGAAATCTTTTCTCGTTCAATTACATGTTTTCTATTAGCTATGTGATTGTCCTCCTTCGCTTTTACCCTCAAATCAAATAGCCACTCCAAATCTCAACAACCGCAAAAATCTCCAGTAGTAGCAATACAAACTCTCCAATCCAGAAATCATCCACAGTCCCCGGCCAAAAATATCCAAATAACCAAAAATCTGAAGGAGGGAGTTCGCGGTTTTTAGTACTTCACTAATCAAGGAGGACGGCTTTCGCTATGTATAAGGATGACCCGTAGTTTATATAGAGCCTCTCGGAAGCATACCCTACAACTTTTACAACGAAATCCGCTTTCCTTTGATATTTAGAGGTGTACAAAGGTCAGCCGACTGACCTCTCTGGCTGACGGGCATCATGCCCTGATTCTAAAAATATACCGCTCTTGACTTTTCAGTGTATATATCGCCGCCAGAGGTAATTTAATAATCAGCGTAAGATTTGGTGACCTCTGGCGACCAACTTGTACGTTAAAAAGTTCAAATTATTTGGGTAGTATATTTTTAGAATCAGCAGACATCGGCCTTTCGATTGACCCATCACTTGACCCTGAGGGCAGCTGACTGGCCTTCGGTGATCTCTAAATGTCATGGGAAAGCGAATCTCAAAAAACTTCATTCGGAAAACTGGTATGCTTCAGAGATGCTATAAATTCTTTATAGAAAAGTTTGTTCGGGGAGTCTTTCCTGCAGCAAAACTAGCCGTCCCCCTTTTCCTTTTCGCTTATCTGGTTTTGGATGGGCTTCACTCCTATTCTATCGGCTTCAATCTCGGATGGCGATGAAGAAATGAGGATGAATGACGCAGCAACGAAGAAAGTTATTTAAAATATCCAAAAATATTTAGTGCGAAATGCAGCCGAATAAACTTCTAAATAAGCCAAAATGCTTTTGAAATCAGGGGAAATCAATATTTTGATTTGACCTCAGTATTTCGCTGCCTCCTCCCAAACGTAGCATAGAGAAGGGCACGGCCACGGCCACGGCTGCGACCTAGTTTATGAGACCCGCAGGGGTGAACGAATTTATAAGCCGAGTTAGCTTTATTGCAATTTTATCAAACCAGCTGTTGTTTAAATGCGTTTTCCAGTACACCTCGGCAACTAGATGTATTCAGAAAGGGATGCTATCAAGCAGCGCATGCGCACGAATTCCGGATAGCTGCCATATATGCCATGTACGAAATCAAAGTGTTTGGGGAAACATCGTTCCAAAAAAGGGAGAGCTGGAACGCCAAAAGCAGTCAGTCTTCGTTCGCCAGGAAACTGACGCTCTCGGTGCAAATAAATTCAATGCAGCGGCCCTACAGATCTGTCCAAGATGTAAGTGCAGATTTTGATTCCGCTTTATCCGAACCCTGCTGGCGATGGGGCCCAAAACTTCTGAGCTGAGAGTTTCTACAGCAGGGTAAGAAAGGCGGGAATCGAAATCTGCATATACAGCGGAAGCCAGTACGCCAAATATAACAAATAAAACAAATTTGGCCTAGGCCAAATTTGGCACGGCAGGCCAAATATGGCATGGCAGGCCAAATTTGGCATGGTAAAAACGGCAACATTGAAACGCGTACATATCAATACAAAAAAAGGAGAATTTATGGCAATCTGAATCGAACTAAAGATTTCCATCTTTAAATCACCCCAATTATATAAAAAGAGCCGGAAATTCGCTAGTCGAAATCAACATCCAGTCTATCATTGCTACGTTTCCAACTATGCACTTGCGAATTATTATATTTATGACAGAGGAGTTATCGCAATTGTATTATAAGCTTTTTCTGTTCATATTCTGTTGATATTCTTCTTTAAATACAATGTTTTCTTCTTTTATTAATTGCATCGAGGTGCTACTTGACATACTTGTTACTTGAAACGACGGCAACATCGAACTGTGCCATATTTGGCCTACCATGCCATATTTGGCCTAGGCCAAATTTGTTTTATTTGTTATATTTGGCGTACTGGCTTCCGCTGACATACGCCTCGAGCGATCTCTTTTAACCATACTAAATAAAACTGAGCTCGTTTGTTTGTCAACAAATTGTCAATGTGCTGTGAGCTAGTTAAGGATTAACGCTGATTAAGTCTAAGTGCAGCGGATTCATGTCCGGAACAATTTCCGATTATGAACCAGGCAGAGGATGACGATGTGGGGAGGGTAAGTTAACTTTAAGTTAAGGCATGCTCTTTTATTTTATCCTCGTCCTCTGGATGTGGATTAGTCGTCAGTGTTTGTTTTGTGTTCAACCGGCTATTTCTGTTCTAGCCGACGCTGGGAGCAGGTTACGACGAAGCACTAGATGTTCTTGTCGAGGAAGAAGTCTGTGTTAGTGCTAACGAGAATGGCTACAACTTTTACTTCGGAAAAGAGGAGGAGTATCTTACAGACCTGCACAGTGTGCCACCGGAACTTGAAAGTGTGGATGCTCCAAACGTAGATATCTTTGGACAAGTCCTAGGAAAGAAAACAACCTTTGAAATTCAGTGCCCGAACTGTAAACGTACCCTCGCCGCTGTCAGGTTTGCTCCACATTTAGAAAAATGTATGGGAATGGGGAGGAATAGTTCACGAATAGCTAGCAGGCGACTTGCAGCATCCGCCGGAAATAGTTCTAATTCCAATGCAGCTTTTGTATCAGTAGTCGATAGTCCGAGAAGGGTTTCACCTGGCCCATGCAGCAGTAATGTACCTACTACATCTAGCGTACCTCAGGTAATTAATTTAAGTACTATTCTATTTCCTGAAAAGAGCACAAAGATATCTACTAATAGTAGTCCAAGTTCAGTGTTAAAGTCACGCGTTTGGTAGGCAACAAATGGTGACATTCCTTCGGAGGATGATCACTACGAGGATGTTGACGATGATGAAGATTGGACGATGGAAAAGAAACGGAGAGGCAAGCGTACTTTTGAGAAACCCAGTACAAAAAGGTGAGTTACTGGGTGCTGAATAGAAATGAAATCAATGTAAACCCAAATTCTGTAGGAAGGGGTCTAGCGGTCGCTCTCGGCGGGTAGAGTCCAAGGTGCGGCGCCCCACTTCTCCTTCCAATCCATGTCCGCCGTCACCTTCGATGATGGACACCACAGACGAAGCTTCGAATTTTTCCATGGCTTCATCACATTGACTTTAATCAGTGTGCCTGACTAAAGACTGATCAACTGCGAGAATCATGCATCTTAGGTAGTGTTTTTTTTTACTTCTCTCTAATAGCGATTGACTCCCTAAATTTTGTGATAATTCGATTTGGTACATTTGTGATTGACAGTTCACCGCTAAACAAAACCCATTTTGAATGTAAACGTTATCTCTTCATTTTAAAGAAATGAACGAGGGAGAACAAGAATTACGAAATCCTTCAGTAAATAAAGTTGAATTACTTTTAAGGCACAAGGGAACAAAAAGAAAATTAATAAGCTAGTACAGTCAATATCATTTTTGATCTTTTGTGGAAGAGGGAAGCATTTGCTGCTGGCCCTATAAGTCTACACTCTGGAGTTCTTTCTCTCGTTGTAAGTGTAGTAGATGGTCGTTGGCATAATGCTCAAGAAGCTCCAAAAGTTTGACTTCATTTTGAAGGAGCTGAACAATCATTTGATTCCTGTTGTTTAGAGATTTCGTTTCTTGTTGCTGATAAATAGTTTTGAGCACATTCAATTTCGAGTTTTCTGTAGACATTTTGAGTATGGAGAATCGTGTTGCAAGGAATTTCCAAACTTCTTCATTCGGGATACTGAGGCATGACCAGTCGTCCAAACTCGATTCAAGGCTATCCAGCAGTTCTGGAAATCATAGAGCGTAATAATAAAACTAATTAATTACTCCATTCGCCGATGGCCCCCGTGTTTTAGCGTCACTCACCCTTGTCTGCTTGAAAAATACGAACAAATATGAAAAGCCTATGTAGCTTCAGAGCTGCAAGGGCTTCAGGTTTCACAGAAAATGATTCCTGACATCTCATTCCGAATCCTCGCAAGATGGCTTCCTTTCTAGCCAACTCCCGGTCATGAACTCCTATTCCAATTTCAAGATTAAATGTATCAGCAAAATTAGTTTGCGGAACATAGCCTCCGTGAACGAGATGATCGATCGTTGTACGCTCTCCATAGTAAATGAGAAACTCGGTGTTAGCATCGTAATCGTGAGGTGCATGGCATGCCAGATGCTTTTCTTCTGCATTGTAGGTACTCGTGAACTGACCGGTTGCGTCATGATTACACAAATCCCAAAATGGAATAAGACAGAGCTCATCTTTACCACCAGGACGTGGGAGGCTATTTTGACGCGTCATGGCAGTCGAGGCCGCCCACCTAACAATTAATATACAACGCTTTAGAGTCAATTAAAAAAAGTCATTTAATTTTGCTTACGCATATCGCTTGTACGTGAAAACCGACCGTAAAGCTCGACTAGCAGAATCCGTCGCTTTCTATTGGTAAAATTAACCCTTGAATTAAAGCATTGATAAATAAGGAAACGCGTTAACATACCCGAAACAGGCCATGGAAGTAAGCGTACTGGCGAGCGATGTTACGGTACATTCGCAATGCCTCACCTGGTAAAATTAAATTGCACAATATTTATGAATTTGATCAGGGAATATACTAAACTTACGAAATCCTGCCGGCGAGCTCTTCAGCAACTGCATTTCATCGAGGGTGAAGTACAAAACAGTGTCGTAGGACGTAGGGAGAATGTCGATGTATGGTTTCCAGAACGAAGCTTCCTTGGTAACAAACCGCTCATGAAGAAGAAACAGAGAAAGCAGAACATTTGGCATCGTTCGGATTACTGGATCTTTCTCTGCCAGTATTCCTGTAAAGTTAATGAAGCTAAGAATTCCTGAGGAAGACGCACGAAAAATAATAAGTTTCATACTGAATTTGGACTCTCTGGCATTAGCTGTAGTCATCATAACCTTCTCAGGAACTACAAGAACCTCTTCAGAAGCCTTGATGCTCGTACTGGTGACAACCCCGAGCCCAGTGCTCTCCCCCATGTCCTTTATCCTTAGTTTGCTAAT
Source organism: Brachystomella parvula (assembly GCA_019776545.1). Taxonomy (NCBI): domain Eukaryota; kingdom Metazoa; phylum Arthropoda; class Collembola; order Poduromorpha; family Brachystomellidae; genus Brachystomella; species Brachystomella parvula. Next base: position 18,207 of record JABASM010000735.1, read on the forward strand.
ATCAACTTGATGCGCTTGAAGCCACTCAGTAAACGGCTTAACAGCTTCCAATCGCTTCTTTACAACATCCCCCTCCACTAAATCGATAGCGTCCCGAGCTGCTTCCTTTTCTTGAATTTGACTAATGATTTTATGCAGCTTCGAAAAATGATTCCATTCCCATTGAAGGCCGACGGACTCTTGCAAGGCTTTTGATGACTCTGAAATGAAATTATAGTTTTCATTATGGTTACAGGTCATCAAGATTGTATTTTTTTTCGTTCGGATTGGAACAATTTGGAAAATGGCGACGATGCCGGTCTCTTAGATACGGCGAGGCTAAAAATTCAAAACAGAGGAAATTCAAATTTACCTTGAAGGACCAAGTCGTTTAGAGCATCGAGTGTAATTTTTGATGACGGCATAATACTCCCTTCACTACTAGCACCAGGAAATTATAAGTACAGTATAAAGGCTCCAAGATCAGTTCAGATCACTCAACGTCAACAACTACAAGTTGCTTCAGACCGGGAGTATGGAAGTACTGGCCACCTGTTAGGAACACTGCAGTTTAACAACTGGATTCTAATAAGGTAAATTGAAGTAGCCTAGCCTCACCTGCTGTCCCAATATGGTTCCGAAAATGAATTCTGTAATTAATAGAATCCAATCCTCTTCATGTGATGTGCCAGATTTATCTTGCTGTTTAGTTTGGACCCCTTTCTCCTTTCACCAATTTGATTAGTGTAGGACGTTAGTAGGTCAGGTACTGGCAGAACTGGTGAATAGACTGACACCGACAGGTTTCCGACATGAATCGGTGCAGAAAATATCCTTCTTGTCCAGTCGTCAATCTTGCTTTTCCTCCGCCCTGGGCCTCCTTATCGTCCTCCTCGCCTTCTCCTCTTGTTTCCTCTTCTCACGCGAACAGATTAGAGATTAGAGCAAGGGCACACTGTTCTCAGTTTCGAGTTCGTTTCAACTACGAATTCGAGGGGGTTTTGACGAATCGTATTTCGAATTATTCGTTTTGGGGAGGGACAAAAACGAATCGTATTTCGAATT
>JABASM010000736.1:0-19239 GCA_019776545.1 Brachystomella parvula
GTTCCCCTTCCGTATACGTGAGTGTTATATCTACGCGTGTATAGCGTGTGCTTCATTGATAATGGTAGTATTACTGACTTCCCTTTTTCCCTTGTTCCGATTTCTTATGGAGTGGGGTGGAAGGTGTAGGAGTCCCTTGAGTTTCCTTCCTTAGAGGAAAAATTAAATCTGAGGGTCTGGGAGGCGCAATGGTGGTGGGTTTTTCTCTCTCTCTTGGTTTCTCTTGCTCTCTGCTGGTGTAGCTTGGAGGGATGGTGGAGTTCTAGCAATGGTCTCCTCTGCGACATGAGGCCCGGTCAAGGGGCCATGTCAAAGGTTTATATTTTTTTCCTGCCGGACTCCCCTTGAAAATGGCCCTGTCCGGTTTATTCTTGTCACTCGTTGGTCTTGGGGGACAGAGAAGAATGAAAAAGACGACAAAGGACTTCAAAAGTGATTTTCACGCTGGCTGTGAATTCTTCATTTTACAAGAAGAAAAAATCAAGACAATATGCCGGTAATTTATTAATTTATTATTATTTATTTATTTATCATTCTGTATTTGTTTACATTTTTTTTTGCATGCAAAGCCAATTAATTTTCAAAAAATTCTGATTTCTTCTGTACAGGTGCAGGGTATTCCGAGAAAAAGAATACCCTGGTTTTCCTTGGATGTTGAGCCTCCCAGTGACGATGAAAGAGACCAGGATTTTTTCCAGGTCAACCACCGGGCCAAGTCAGTCCGCCCTAAGGTATAACATTTTTTCACACGCGTCTTAGCGTTTATTTTCTATTTTATTATTATTTGCAGAGAAAGAACTCTACTCGAGCTCCATCGCCACCCCCTTCACCTCATACACTTAGGTCGAATACACGAAGAATTGACAGGGATGGGGCAATACAGGCGGGCTTACAGGTTAGAGGAATACAAAAAAAAAATGAAATTCATGTAGAGAAGATTAATTTATATGATGCATTCTAGGGACTCGAGCATCGCCCTCCAAGTGACCCCGTCCCAGTAGATGCTCCAGTTAAACGAACAACATGGACTTTTCTCTGGGCTAAAATCTCTCCACGGGATGAGGAAGAAACCTATGTCTATGTTGAAAGGAAAGTCGGGAGAAATACTTCGTAAGGGACTTAATCACAAAGATTTAAGTTTCGATTGATTAATTAATTCATGTATTTAGATACGAATGGATGTGGAAGCGTGAGATTTTCGGAGAAATTTTTAAACATACGAGAAGCCTCAATCGCTATTACGAGTTGCTCGAAGACTGTAAGCGTAGAAAACAGGCCATTCTGGATCGTTATACAGCCGAGATGGACCATATGATCAAGTACTTGAGCAACAAGGAATTCAAGCTCTGCTCGCAAAAGGAAATCCGTTCATACCAACCCGGCTCTGATTGCTCTGAATCCGAGGAAGATGAAAGTGGAGAATCACACAAAGATGAGTACAAGGTCCAAGATTTGTTATGGATGGACTACGTGGGAAAGCGGAAGCGCTACCTCGTAGACTGGGGTCTACCACCACCAGACAGTGAGGAGCAATGGGGGGAGGACGAGAGGTAATACTCTACCCTTTCGATCTATGAATTTTACTTCTGTTCTATGTTATAAAACTAATCTCTCTAGATACGATTGGAAAGACGAAGATGAACTTCAAAAATGCCGACCATTAATCAAAAAATGCGAGAGAAGGGTTATGAAGTTACGAGGAATGGTCTCTGAGGAGTTTAATACTCGTCAGCAGTACTTGGCCAAGATGGGCGGAGCATCAACTGTCATAAGCAGTCTTGCTACAAGGGAACTAGGAGTAGCTAGAACAAAAAGAAAGGTAGAGATTAAATTATTCTAAATTTGATTTTTTTTTCACATTTTTAATTTTTTTAACAGGGTTTATATACTTTACGCGAGTGGCACGATCATTTGCGCGCTCAGGATCTGGATAAAACGCTTTTTTATTTCCCGGCAAGGGTAAGCTGATACGATTGAATTTTCATCGACAAAAAATTAATTTTAATTTTATATGTTCTAAGGCTACTGCTGCTCCATTAAACTCTGCTGAGCCTCCCAGCACGAAAACCATAGGGGACGTAAATGATAAGGAAATCTCGTTTGATTCAGAGAATCAGGTATGCACACTATGTTTGAACCCTTTTTTGTATCCAATCACAGTCTTATTTTTTTTTGTAGGTGTCCCAACCGACTGACGCTGACTCAGAAGTAATTTCGACCCAAGATGACTCTGGTCATCAGGTACGAACTCCATGTTAGATTTGTTCCATAAACGATACCAGGTGATGATCATTGACGATAGCGTACGATGATCATGGGCTGGATTAGACTATGGTTTGAACCCTTTTTTGTATCCAATCACAGTATTATTATTTTTGTAGGTGTCCCAACCGACTGACGCAGACTCAGAAGTAATTTCGACCCAAGATGACTCTGATCATCAGGTACGAACTCCATGTTAGTTTTCTTTCATAAGCGATACCGGGAGATGATTATTGGCGATAGCGTATGATGATCACGGGGTGAAATAGGCTAAAAGATTAGGCGGAGCTCGCTATAGTCCTTACAGACCCTTTCGGTCCCTAATGAAATCATTTTCTTTTGCAGACCCCGCCTCCTGTTGATTCCACTGACCAACTGCCTGCAGTAGCTGGCCCATCCTTTTGTTCTCAGCCCGCATTCTACCTACTTGACCCCCATGAGATACAAGGACTGGACAACAAAAAAGTGTACAAGTGTACGTACTCTGGATGTGCAAAGGAATTCTCCAGCAAGGCTCATTACAAAACCCACGGACTTTCCTTTCATTCGACAGCTCCACCCTCCTACTCGTGCGAAAAATGCAACAAGTACACTACCTCTATTAAATCAAATCTCACCAAACACATGCGAATTCACGCGAGAGCAGAGTCTCGTCCTAAGCCAGCCAAGCCACCTGCTCCTGAAGCTCCTCCACTCGGTAAGGAAGGACATCGGTGTGGAACTTGTAAGAAAATTTTTACTACAAAAAGCTACTACAATCAACACTACAAGGCCGCCCACAAAGAGAATCTAATCAAATGCCCTCAATGCCCCTACACTGCGAGTTTTACGTGCAATTTAAAGCGCCATATCAAAACAATGCATTAAAACACAATTTCCAATCCAGTATAAAGCTGAATATAAAATAATTCGCTTAATTTGATTTTTTTCTTGATACTAATTTTTTTTTATTAAGAAGCAAAGCTCAAATGGAAACTTTATAGTGAAAAAAAAAATGTTTTTATCAGTGTTTTTAATACAAGTTTTTAAATACATTCTTCCATCCATTATAAGACTGACAGTCTAATAATCAATTTTATTTGAATTAAAATTATTTTCTCTTGAATAGTAATTTTTATCGAATGGTAAAGTTTAAAAAAAAAAAATTCTTCCATGAATACTTTATTTAATCATTCAGTACCTGATTCCACAATATGTCTTCCTAAACATGGCTGCTTGCGATGCTCCTTGAATTTCTCCATTGGAGGATATCCGTAGATGCTCTTTAGGGGTCCTTTGCCATTCATCCACTGCACGATGTAGCATTCGGAGTTCCCATTAGTTTCGCAAATGTGATCTCGAATGATTCCAGACCCGACTGCTGAACTAATTGGCCCATATGTAACCTCCTTGCAGACGACTTGGAAAAAGAAAAAGTGAATGTCTTGAGAATCCTTCCAGACTTCGTTGCTCTCCAGTGAAAGGCATTCCTCGTTTTCATGATCTCCGTCGCACAGCGTCATGTCTGATACAAGGATCTCGTTCGTTGGATTTACAGAAATATTTGCAGAGTCTTGTGGTGATACTATTGGCACTGTCGCTTCAATTTCCCTGTCCAAATTAAAAAGTGACTGGGCGTAGTCATAGAAGGCTCCATCGTCAAAATTCTCTAAAGGGTTCGGAGTCGAGCAGTCGTAATCGAAAGACGAGTAGAATTCCAAAATTGGCGCGTCTGGAATCAATTCGTCGTCTTGCAGTGCTGAGAAATCAATGCTGTTCGTGAGAGCTTCACTTTCTTCGTGACTTTCTTCTGCATGAAGCAGAGGATTCTCCATGCTCGACTGTATATGATGCCAGGAGAAAAGAATAATTTGGACTGATGTCAGAAATTCTGTACAAGTTTTTATTTTATTTTCCAAGATTCAGCTTGGTCAGTTTTTAAGCTACATGTTCTTCATTTTCTAAAGAAGCATCAATTCTTCGATCCCCAAACGGGAGGGAAAAGTCACTAGAGATAAAGTACCTGCTTACGTTAACAATTCCTAATCCAGATCTTATACTATTATATACAATAAGATTTCCCTGTTGGAATCGAGTAGTGGAAAATTGAAGGCGTTCTCCAGCTACCCTTTCTTCAACTACCCTTTTGAAATCGATATGCCGTAGTTCACTGGCTGATCTTTTTGGAATCCCACCAGCCTTTACTATTTTTGTTCTGTCATGAAAAGGGTCCACAAGAATGCTGTACTGGGCATTACCAGTCGAATAGAATTCAAGAATTCTGTCTGCTTGTAGCTTTAAAACCCCTGGCGCGCCGTTGTTTGAATTATTTTTCAAAGGATGGGAATCGTCCAGGTTGGAAAAGTCAAACAGAGAAGACAGTGATTTAAGTTTTGAAATATACTCGTCTCGATTCACATAAATTTCAGCAGCGACTGAGTCAGTATGAGAATAGAGATGAACAAATTTTTCTTGAAAAATGTTCTTTAAGCCATCGTAAATAAGGCTGTAGAGATTTTGCTTGGCGTTTGAAAGAACGACAAGTCCAATGAGCCGGAGATTTGAATCGATGATGCTCGTCTTTTTAAGTCTAAACAACGAGCATTTTTGATTTAGAATCTCAAATCCCTCAAAAGAGTCTCTAGCCACGAGCTCTTTAGCTTCGATCGATGAAAATGCGAATTTCGAGTCTGAATATGCAGAGGAATTGCAGAGAAATTTCCCAACTAGATTATTATTCAACGATTTTCTAATTTGCTTATCAAATTTTGTAATTGCATTATTTCTGGCTTCCGCATTGTAACGCGCAAATGAATTGAAAATTTTGGCCTCTCTAAACTTGACCCCTCCATATATCCGTGTAATACGGGCCCCGTGGTTTAGCATCCAAATTAAAAACTTCCAATAATAGACTTGTTCTTTTTTATCAAACAGAGTCATGACGACCCTTTCCGACTCTAAAAAAGTCTTTTGCAGATCATTAACTTGAGCTCTTTGCATAGGAGACAAATCATTTAATAATATTTTCCTTCGCTCTGGGGGGAAAGGGAAGTCGGATATGTAATCTTTCACTGCGTCCGATTCGTAGGACAGGTCAACGCGAAATAAATATCCCCACCCTGCGTCAAAGTCAGGATTAAGGAAATTGAAATTTTCAAGTTCCTCTTGCTCCATGATTTGAATGTCTTTATGAGGCAGATTTCCCATTAGGCATTTTGTATAACTCATACTTATATCCCCGTAGAAAATTTCTTTGTGTGGTTTGTCTGGGTCATAATTTGAATTTCCAATAGAATTTGATATGCTTCTAAGCTTAGTGGTCTGTACCACGCCCCCAAAAGTCCCCTCTGAAATAAATTTGTCAATTATCGGATCAGTCACTACTTCCAACTCCACCTGCTCCCATAAGTATGCCGCCTCTTTTGCAAACGAAGAAATGCTCCAAAATGAAGCAACGTCTAATCTGTACTCTTTGTAATAAAGATGACGGATGGATTGAAAGACGTCAGAAATTAGGCTGGCTTCAGCGTAGCAGACGAACCTTATGAAATCTGATACGGAAATGGAAACGGGAATTGAAACATATTCGTTTGACAAATCTTTTGAATCTAAAAATGAACATGGTTTATCCCTCTGTTTGAAAAATTCATCCACTGATTGAAAAGATGGAAACGCTGACTGCCCATGCCCCACATAGCCTAATGCCTCAGCTTCTGTTCCGAATATGGAAGAGAAGCACGGAAAACTGACCTTTGACTGAAGTAATTCATTTACGAGGTCAGACAAGGAGGTGTCAGGCCTAAAGTTTCCGACGTCAATCAATTTTAACCCGTAATGAAAATCGAAATTATTTCGAGTTTCCGTTTTTTTAATTTGAACTCCCATAATTTCTCCTGCTCGTTTCATGATAGGAGTGAACCCGTCGAACCCCGCCCTTAACCTACTTAGTAAAAGTTTTAGCTCATGCTTTGATCCGAGTGAAATTGCATTTATCAAATGAGTAGGTTTGATTTGCATGTTGCATGAGCTACAAGCTGATTGAAGAAATTCGCCAGTCCAATGATCATGGTGCAGAGTTTTCCAGGTCATTTGCTCCTCCCCAAACTCTACACCACAGATTTCACAGTTGGTTGAAAACAAATGCCTGGAGAAAGTCTCTGGGCTCGCTTGGACCAACTTATTGGTTGATTTGATCTCTTGGACTTTTCTTTTGGCAAGATCTAAGGCCCGAGCAAAAAAATGATTTACACAATCCTTTCCCGAATAAAAATATCGCTCGACTTTGTTCTCATTGTCCACAACGAGAAGACAATAAGCCACGGGAATCAATTTTTCCCCATTAATATTTGCATTTGTATTTTGGCTCACTTTGATGTTAAAAAATTTGTAATAAAAAACAAAGGGAGATTTTAAAAGAGAATCGAATCTACTGAATTTCATATATTTGATTTTAGGAGGCCTTATTTTTACGGAATTGTTACCACACACGTGGCTTTGAGCCCATTTAGAATTTTTGCCAAAGCGTCGATGGCATTTTGCGCAGTATTCGTCTCTATTCCGACCCATTTTCCCTTGAAACCGACTGAAATCTCTAATGCAGACGTAATGGGATTCTTTTTTGTCTTCACTAGAAATTAGAAGGAGGTTTACGTGATTTCCTTTGATTTCTTTTGTTGTTCGTAAAACTGTGGTATTTTTCCCTACGTGGCCATAGACGTTTATGCTCAGATTAGTTATTTTTTCTTCCACAATGTCAATGTCATTTAATGATACTCCCTTTGAAGAGTCGAGAAACGTCAAGTCAATTTTCCCAGAAAATAAATCGTAGCTTTTAGGATCTTCAAGGATCCTCCTGGATAATTTAGTCAGCTGATTGTCTTTACATCCCATTTTCTGTCTCTTGATCATTCCGTTCTCTATTATTTCTTTACCAAAAACAGAACAAAGTATTGAAAGTTTAAAACAGTCTTTGTCAGTTTTAATAGAAACGAGTCCGTGCCTCCCTGCTAATTCGTTTGGAATTGGGATAAACCCCCTACCCCTGATTGGCTTAAATTCCCCCACGTGAACTTGTATCTGCTTTAGGCTTAGAATTTGCCAATTACTACCGTTTTTTAGATATAGATTAAATGAGCTAATTAAATAACTGCATGAATTGTAAATTACTTGGTTTATAAAATTTGGATGAGAAAGAGTCATAAAGGGGCTACCGACGACGTCATTTAAATGCTCTACATTATGAGTAATTTCAATCATATCTGCAATAATCCTAAAACAGACCTTGATTCCATTAAAGTGATGAATGAGTGCCTCAAGGAGGCGACGTAGTGGGAGGTAGGCTGCTTCAAAGACCCCCGCAACCATACACTCTTCCTCTGCAATGGGAGCGGCGAATACTAAAAGAGATCCTTTTGCTGAAAAGGCAGCTTCTTTGAATGGACGAAAATCTACAGTAGGAGGAGCTACGAATCCTGATCTCCCCCTTCCGATTTGGGGACATGCGGAATCATGAGAGTCCAGAGAAAAAAATGAATATCCACAGTTGGAGCAATCATGTTGCTAAAAAATTAGAAAAAATTGAATTTAAAAATAATGATATTCAAAAAGCTATTTTAAAGAAAAACTTGTACTTACTAGCTCGCAGTGAATCGCCATTCTTCGGTAGTTGGCACAGGTGAATTGACAGATGCCATCAATAGAATTGTACATGCACTTAATCTGACAAGAAAAAATAATAATTAGATTTTGTAACTTTTTGTAAAATTTTGACTTACAAGTTTTTTTGTAGGAGGTTTCCTTTTGGCTCGATTTGTAATGAAATCGGTCATTTTTACAAGTTTTAAATTTTAAGAACTTTTTACAGAGAAATTTAGACGAGAGATTCTTGATTTGGAAATTGTTCAGCCTGAGCGTCAAGCCTCAAGCGGAATTTTCTGAGTTTACTCTCTCCAGCTTCTAGCTTTTTAATGAATTTAAAAAGAAACTGAGCAGTCATCAGTGAAAATGTGGATATTGCCAGGCCTAGAATTTTTTTTTAAATGAATGAAAAAAATAGTCTAGACAGGGCGGATCAGACTTTTTACTTACCAACCAGAGCATAGACATAGCTGGCAAAGGTATCTTCTCCTTTGATTGAATGTAAGGCCTTACTTATGTCTTCGAGTGCAGTCCCATTGACTAAATTCTCATGCCAGAGTGATCCATAAAGTATCCCATCTCTGTCACGATCAAAAATTTGACATTCCAAAGAAGAACTGGCGTGTCCCATTAAAATCAACCCAGGCTTCAGGAAATCCGATTCATCAGCACAAAAGAATGTCTGACGGGCGTAAATAATCCATGTTTTTAGAAAAACCTGGCCTCTTTCCGTGCATCTACTACAATCTCTTGTCACGCCAGTCTGGCCTATGGAATTTAACAACAGTTAAATAAAATTCCTGAATTTTTCTCAGAATATCCAACCTCTACTGCCGACAATCAAAAAGAGCAACAAGAATTTCGAGTCCATGATTACTGACTTATCTCCTTCTCGGAATCCAAAACCCGACTGAGAAAAAATTAAAACTGTTCTTCTCAAGAAATGATGTAGACTATTTTTTTGGGGGGTTTTATATACAGGGGTGGTTTTATTCAGTTTTTAATTTTTTTTTTCTTATTTTTTGCACTACAAATTAAATCTAAGCTAGTCCATTTATTCCTTGGTATACTGTTTTGGCATTTCCCATCTGAATTTTTCTCACAGCATATACGCAAGGATGAGTAAAAATCTTTTACAACATTTTCATTTTCACTTATTCTATACAAGATTGAAAGAGGACAATGCATTCTTCATCCTAATCCCTAAAAGTAGTTTATTAAACATGAATAAGCAATAAAGGCCGCATGATGAGGTATTGTCAGGCTGAACTGGAAAAGTATTTCTCTCGTTGATTTGTGTAAAGGGGCCATAAGGAAGAACGAGGTTATAACTCTTTGGTGAGTTTCCCAAACTGTCAAAAAATATAATACAGGTAGGCCTGAGGTGAACCCATAAAACCCAGTGATACCCTAAAGAAAGAAAAGAATGTAAACAAATGGAAAAAAATGTAAACAGAGAGAAAAACATAAACAAGTCACACTCCCCACCTTTTGTCCCAATGTTCCCAGTGTTTTGAATGCATGCAAAAGGAGGTCTTGGGTTGATCCTCTTCATCTCGTCGTTAGCAATGACAAAGGTTCTAATAGGTCGATAAATACAGTCTTTGATGCACCTCATTGCCTTTTCTAACTCCGTAGTGTCCATGGATTATTCCTTTATTATTTTGACTTCCCTCGTCTTGTCAATGGTGAGCACGTTTGAGAATGCTCCAAGGATTATCACCTCAATCCCTTTTGCTGTCGTCTCGGAGAAATTTATTGTGACCTGGTGAACAAGAAAAAATTTATTTACTTTATTCTTTAAATAAAAAGGAGAAAAAATCTCACCCGTATTGCTCCTGATCTCCAAGGAAGTAAGTCACTTAAGCTAGCCACAGGAGTAATCTCAAACAAATAGACACAATTTCCCAGCTTTGGAAAAAAAAAAGAAAAAAAAAATCAGCCCTACCTCCCTTTATTTTAACTGAGCCTGATTAAGCTTACTTTGAATGAGTCCCGATCAATCCCATGTCCAGTCACACACTGACCCAGTGCTGAGAATGAAGAAATAAAGGCGTGAAGAAATAAATTATCCTTGTAATTGCAGACGATCTCCTTGAAAATGGGGCTAGCTTCCTCGCTTTTGATTGTAACGGAAGTTACGTTAAAGTCTTGAAAATTTTGGCATGATTTTTTGAAATTTCCGGTGAATCCTGAAGAATCAACCAAAGCGACTGCAATAAAACTCGGTTTTCGTACGGAAAATATTTGCTCAGTCGTGTAGATCGAGGTTCCAATGGGAATCGCTGACCGCTTGAGCTCCAGATCTCTGACGCTGAACACTGCTTTCTCTCCAGATGAAAAATGACGGTGATGATCGCTCATTACTTTTGGGTGAACCATGTGAATCTTGAGAAAGAGAGTAGCTTCTTCGATTGAATATGTAAATGATTTATCAGATCCAGAGTCAAGGCAGAATGCAGGGGGGCTTTTGGTCAAAGTAATGTCTATAGACACTCCAGATGGTATCCATCTTGTAATTTCAAATAGGCTCGCACTTGGTCGACCCAATAAATCAAAAGTTTTTGATCCAGCGCACATTGCTTTTCTTTTTATATAGCCGGCATTTGAATCTGTAAAAATGTCTTGCTTGGTGTCTGGATAGTAGCCAATTGAACTCAGCATGGTCTTTTTCATGTCTTCTCCTTTTCCCAAGAGATTAGAGATTATCCCACGGTATGGATACATTAAATTGTAGTCGCTCATTTGTTTTCCTTGGATCGCAACTTGACAGTTTTGGAAAACGGTGTAAAAAAACATGTTTGAAATCGCGACATCTTCCGAATCACTCAAAACACTGTTGTCTGTATTCAAAACTTTGCATTTCAGGTAAAGATAACTTGAATTAAAATCCAGGTAGACGTTTGGGGGTAGAGACTCAGAAATGTGAAATGTGATGCTAGGATTGTCCTTGACAGTGTTGACGGGAGAAATTTTCAAAAATTCAGACTGAACCAAACTGTAATCAGTTGTAGGGGTGGAAAATATATCAAGGTTGTATAAATAATTGGGTTTTGACCCATGCAGCAATGATTGATCCATTTTTAATCTTTTGGCAGTTTTAATTTCCTCTGAGGCTTTTTCCCACAAGGCTTGCTCACCGTCTTCTTTGGCTTTGATTTTGCTACTGAGGAAGATTGCTTCTTTCCCTTGCTTTTTTTACCGGATCCACTTCCTTTTTGATTTTTTTTAGTAGATTTTTTCTTTCCTGATTTTTTTCCTTTCCCAGTCTGTTTTCCTTTTGATTTGGATTTATTTTTTTTCGCAGATTTAATATTTTGTAATGGAAGTGTATAGGGCAAAACGAGTGGAGTCAAACCTCCGTACCCAATTTGAACAGGTTTCTCCATTTTCCTTAATTTACAAGTTCCTTTCTCACAGTAAACCTCAAGCATTAGAACGCGACTGTATCACTGGTAGCCTAGTCAAAGACTGAATCTGATGCGAAATCAAAAAATCGCGATTGAACTCAAAATGTTCTTGAGCGAAAGTGAAGGGTGACTGTGCTATGACGATCTGCTGCCTCTGGGATCGGGTTTAAATTTTCATAGCATAATTTGATTTCAATCTCGCTGATTGAATCATTCGATTGAACCGGGTGGTATAATAGGATAGGGGGAGATTTTTGAACTAAATGATTATCTTCACTTGCATTCTCTTTGTCTGGGGAGAAAACCCTGATGCATGGGATGCATTTTGAGTTGAAATGCTGTGGCTGAATTACATTCGTCAAAACTAAGAGGTGGTCATGTATGTAACGGGTTTATTGGATTTGCACGCATGCCTTATCCCCCAGGAATTACAGAATTTACAGCTTAGAAGTAGAGAATCGCGATATGTGAGGTGGTCATGTGTCAAGTCCAAGTCAATATTAGCAACAGCAAAGGCGGAAATATTTTCTTGAGAAAACCAAAAGGGAGACGTGAGGCCAAAGGTTTTTTCAAGGAAACGAGAGAGGCGGATCTGAAATCCTGTTCCAAACAAACCAGAGGCTTTGATTTCTGATCCAGTGTAGCTAAGCTCAATTTTAAATCCCAGGAGAGATTTATTGATTGTAGAGACTAGCCCTGCAGGTGTCTTTTCTTTGGGCTCTTCTACTTGAACGTAATATGTTTCATCCTTTGAAATACGGTAGGAGAGGGGGGACTTGACGTCAATGGCGGAGAGTATATCTTGATTGGGAGGTCTTACAGCCCGAGTGATTCCATTCAAAAAAATATTTGTGTCAAATCCTAGGGCTAAGGCATAATTCAGAGGGATTTCCACTTTATCTCCTTTGTCTTGATTGTTAAAACTCAAAAAAAGTTCTTTTTCCCCTTTTTCGACTTCCATTGACATTTGAAACTTTGAGTTGTAGAGCTTGAATAATTCATTTGATTTGTTGAAAATTAACTGAAAACTATCACCAGACTTTCTGTAGACAAAAATTGTGCTCACAAATCTTTTTACGAGGGTAATGATGTTGTCCTGAGGATAATGTCCAAAAATTGTTTTTCTTTCCTTGTTGGGTTTAGGGCAGTACCATAAATCACACAAGGCTACTTCCAAAGGAAAGAGTTCGCTACATTTAATCGGCTCCAATAATTTATTTCGAAACGAGTGGGATTTGTTTAATGGAAAATATTCCTGAGACGAATTACTGCTTAGTGTGATGTACCTCGAGAAGGGAATAACACTGCTGTTATATTCCATGTTGAATTTCAAGGGGCGGGCACTGGGCTCAATTCTTCCGTCACGAAGCTCCCTAGTAAAAAAAAAAAGTTCTTATCTTTTGCAAATCCAGAATTCAACTAAACCCGTTACCAATGATTTCTTTGTCATTCGCAGTTGATAGATAATAAAATGGAGGATAGGCCTTTATCGCTTTGCGTATTCTAAGAAATTATTAAGGAAAAAATTATTTAGAAAAAATCTGATTTCTTTTTTAAGTCTAATCTGCTTGCTTGTAAAGTTCTGATGACCATCCTTGGATGCTGCTTGACTTTTGGAATGCGAGCCGGGTTTTCGCTATCCGCACGAAAGTTCCCACCTTGTATTTTGGATTCTGTGGCTTTACGTGGATCAGCTTATCATAGAGATTACGAAATACCTTTTCCTTGTTGTCTGGATTTATCGCCTCAGCTGGTGTCATTTTCACAGCAGAGTGGTACCTAAGGGAAAAAAATGGTTCGAAGTTTCTTTTATTTTCTTCCTATACCCTCTTTGGTCCTTTCTCTTTCTACCTATTGTTGTAATTGTTGACGATCTCCGCCCACACTTTTTTGATGCTCAGTTTAGGATCTACGACTTTCATTCTGGCAAAAGTTTTTCTCAGAGTTTGTATAACTCTCTCGGCCTGCGCTGCTTTTCTGACGGACCTCACCGAGTATAGATGAATTTTATTGCTGTGTAAATATGTATGAATGAGGGAGTTGTAGAACTCGGTCCCATGATCCGCGAGTAGGAAACTTGGGTAGTGCTGAATTAATTTAGCAAAATTATTATATAATTTTATTGAGCTAAAACCAATACCTTTGATTCCTTAAATATGATTTGCAGTCCTCTTAAAACTGACTCTGCTGATTTTCTTTTTAGCAGTACAGTATAGAGAAACCTGCTAAACATGTCCAGTGCAATCAGTATGAATCCAAACTCTTCCTTTTCCGCAGTAATTCTGTCCATTTGCATTAAATCTACTGCGTAGGACATATGCGGGTAGAAGGTCAGCGTGGGCCGGGTGGGAAATTTTTTTTTGATTGGGCGGTGGACAGAGTAGGCCTCTAATCCAGATAAAACCTCTTTTGCCGTTTTTTTATTCTTTTCGACGCCAGTTTTTAAAAAAGTAGTTAGCCCACTAAAACTTTCACTTTTATTTTTGTTTGTGTAATTTTTTTTAATAACTCTAGAAGAATTAATAATTGGAATAGCCATTGTAGCAGTAATTCACAGAAAAAAATTAACTGAAAAAATTAATGAGAAACAGAGGACCAAGTCTTGGAAAATGTTTAAAAAAATTCTTTCAACGTATCAACTTCAAGTTTTTTTAACCTTTCTACTTCTTCTTTCCACTCTCTCAAGTGGACACTTCGACTTCCCACGAGGTTCCGGGAGAACGGTTGAGCCAGTACTACACCCTGGAGAGATTTTGCTCTACCTTTTAACAATTAATATGTGGTTAATTAAAACTAAATAAAAATTCAATTAAGGCATTGCATAGCTCACCCAATGCTACGTAAAATATATGTGGGCTGAGCCTATAAAACAGGCTATGCCATTCGCCTACTGGAGGGATGCCTAGAACCACCCTCTCGTAAGTCTGTCCCTAGAATATAAAAAGCGACAATCAGTTTTAATCGATATTTTCTCAAGAAGAGCTCCGCCTACCTGGGCCTTGTGCACAGTAACAGCAAAAGCAAGGCGAAGAGGGTACTGATTTCTTCGAAACCCCACCCGATTCACGCGATCATACATTGGAGAGTCTGATGGTATGATTGGAATGTCTTCTCTAAGAGCGTACTTGGGTCCAAAGTAAATATCCGGTTTAATGAAAATGAACTGAGGAATTCCAGATTCGTTGAGTGGACCGATTTCCGTCACCGTAGCTAAAGCTCCGTTATACAAACCTGAAACAAAGTAAATTATTTTGCCATTTAATTAGTTTGTTTTATTTTTTAATATTCTTTGATTAGCTCAATACCTGCTTCGACGCAAAGGTTTTTTGTCATCATGACTCTGGCTCCTACGCAAAGATGTAAAATATCTTTTGGGTCACACGGATCTTTTCTCGAGTCCAAAGGTTTTATCGCGAAAATCTCAGTCCCCACTTCCTGTAAGCGAAACCTGCGAAATCAAAAAATAAATTGACAGAAGAAGATAATGCTTAACCAAATTACACTTACATGTTATAATTATCTACCCTTTCGTTGTCTGCGAATAGAAACGGAGAGTCCAGAAATGAATAAAGTTCCTCTTCATTAAGGTTTTCAATGCATCGCGAATTGAGGTGCCTGATGTCATCTTGCGTGATCTCACCGACTCTAATTCTTCCCAACATTTCCTTGAAAATTATCTGCTCTGGTCCTTGCCTCATAATTTCTACGAGGGTAATACAATGGGAAAATGAAGCGTAAGCTCTCATCCCGTCTGATTCCATCCCTATTGGAAAGTCAGGCTTACGAAACATGACCCTATCACCAATTGGAGGAAGCCTATAAAATAAAGAAAAAAAAAATATTTATTAGTAACTCAATAATTCTATTTTCATTCTCCTATAATTCACTTACTGTGCAAAATCTCCCATTAATAGAACAGTAAGACCTCCAAAAGGATCATCTGGTGTGAAAAGGGCCCTGAGGCGCCTGTCAATGTATCCTAGTAAAGACAGTCCAATCATAGAGAGCTCATCGAAAATAATGAGCTTGAGTCCGGCCAGGCGTTTTTTCACGGAGCCTAATTGGTCCTCTGGTCTGCGGGAGCGATAGCTAAGAGGAAGGGAGAAGGTGGAGTGTATAGTTTGCCCTCCTGCTGAGAAGGAAGCACAGCCAGTGAAAGAGAGGACCTTAAAGCGAATCTTTTTTTCTTTAAAGAAGGGGCGTAGTGCTGAAATTATAAATGATTTTCCTGAAAAAGAAAAACCATGGGAAGTTTAAATTTTCTTCTCGGCTAAAATTATGTCAAAAATGTATTACCTGTCCCTGCTGCTCCGTGACAGATAATTCTCCTTGGTTCACCAATCGAAAATCCCCCGGTCACAGCTTCATAAACGAGTCGCTGCTTAGTGTTTAATTGATCCGGCGGGACTTCTGGAAACTTTCTTATAATTGGCTGTGTCCTTGCCCACCGGATGAAGTCATTAGGGTTCAAAGGGTTCAACGTCTTGTCTTGATCAGTTTTTTCTTCTTCCTTGCTCTCCTCACCTGAGAGCTTTCTTTTCTTTCCCCTTTCACTTTGCATTATCAGTTTATAAAACTTTTTCGACCATGTCGCTAATCAAGAGTTTGCCACAATAATATATGCCAAAATTTTTGAAAATCAGAGTCCTCAACTTTTTTGCCTCACCATTTTTTGGTTTGCCAAGGGTGAATCTGTACCCTCCAAAATCAAAAAAACTATTGGGAACATCACACCAGAGGTCAAGGCTGTTTAAAATTGTGACAATGTCAAAGGGTTTCAAGCTACGTGGTCCAAAGCACCAATGCTGGGCGTATCCGTCCCACACTAGTCCGCACTTGAGACACCTTTCGTACGAGCACTGGACTACGAGCTGAATGTGACAGCAGTCTATTGCTTTGAGTTTTTTCTTTTCTAGTGCTAATGCTTTAGAGCTAAGAAACTTGAACTTTTTTGGGATAGACTTTTTTCTCATGTTGAAGTCTCATGGGAAAGTTGAATTTAATTATAAGAACTGGTCTCGTTGACTAAAAATTTTAGACTGGCTGAGACACTGAGCACACAAGCCTCAGAACCAGCTACTATTCTTTTGTTCAGAATTACAAAGGCCCAGACACCCTTAAGGCAGTGTCTAGTCACGCCTTTTTTAAAATCCAAGAAAAAAATCGTCTGGGCAGCTCTTTAAAAAGAGTGTAGACTGTTTCTCAAGCCCAGTTTCGATCCGACTTCCAGTCACATCTCATCCAAGCAAATACTTTCTCAGTTTAACCGAAAAAATTCACCATGGCTCTCTCAAAGCAAGCGAGTAAGTGATTAAAGTCTCAATTTCCAAACAATTTTGATTTCTAGTTTCAAGGCATAAACTTTCAAGTTGACTATTTTTTTTTTGATCACAGGTGAAGAATTGATGTTGAGGCAGCGAATTCAGGCATTTAAAAGGAAGGCAGTTGAGAGCGATGAAGACTCTCCTCCTCTTAGGAGTAAAAGAAGCCTTGAGCTTTTAAGGGGTGGACAGGAGCCAACTCCAGGACCAAGTGGGACTCAAAATCAAGCCCAAGGGTCAAATGCTGGTCAGGTGGTTCCGGCTGTGGAAGGGAATGCTCAAGAAGGCCAAGGCAATCCTGGCAGGGAAATTCAATACCAGCAGCTGTTTTTGGGACCACCGCCTCGTGACTTTCGTCCAGTGGACCGAAATGCCATCTCATATGTGGAGAAGGCTCGCCAAATTGAATACAGCCAAGCTTCATTGAAGATGTTTTTTGGCGAGAGTGACCTCATCACTAAATTCGGCAACACTCAAACATACTACATGCGTTTTGGGGTGGAAAGCTTCACCCAAAGTAATTAGATTTTATGTTTGTTTACAAAAATCAAAATCAGAAAATGGTGGCTAAAGTATTTTTTTTTTCTTCTTTTTCAGCATATCGGATTTTCGTAAAGAGGGATAATCCTGGAGGACACCAGCCCACGGTTTTTCATTTCCATTTTCAAGAGACATCGGAAATTCTGCAGCACATCAAGACCACTCTGGCGGAAATCGACGAGTCGGTCAGGGAGAAAAACCCAAAGTTTCACTACGGGCCAGAAGAGGTCCTCGACTCTCATCAGCTTGGATTTTGGCAGCACGAGGATGCTTTCTATACGGACTCCTTGAGATGCCGAATGCGGTTCTTCCATGTGAGACAAAACAGATACCAATTTTTTCTCAATTCTCCAACCAATGACTGCTCCCGCTTTGACGGATACTTTGGTAAGTAATTAATCAAGAAAAAAAATTAAAAAATTAATGAAAGAACCAAATAGTAATTTTTTATTTTTTATTGCTTTCAGGACCCAAGCTGGTGTTCTGTCGTTCTGACTTGGAGCAATTTGTCACTGCTTTGGAAGGAATCGTTGCCAAAGTCAACAGAGAAGATTTGTAAACTACAGCAGAATTCAGAAAAAAAAACACATTTGATTGAGCTCTTTGATTTTCAAGTTTTGCAAAAGAAAAAAACATTCAAAGCTAAGGATAAAAACTAGAACTAAATACTAATTTTTTCTATAAAATTAATTCTGTTTATATCAAATATCAAAAATTGAGCCAAGTGAATTTCAATAAAACTCTCATTTTCGTACAAAATCCCTGTACTTTTGGCAGAATGGATCGGATTTTACACGGAGCGATCTTCGTATGTATTGGTAGCGTGAAGGCCCTTCCTCTCCATCATCTTCACTTTCGGTAGTAGAAATGACTTCATCATCCTGGGAAGGTGATTGATCCCTTGGAGTTGAGTAGTGAGATTCGGCGTCTGTCAAATCTCCACCTCTTCCGTTGAATAGATTTTGAAGGGGCACTTGGTCATTTCCTTCCAGGTCATCTCTAGTTCCTTGGCGGCGAGCATGTATGCAAATCCTCCAGATGAAAACAAAGAGTCCAGCTCCAACGAGGATTAAAGCAACTGAAATTGTATAAAAGAGTAAATTAGATTTAAAACTCAGAAGAGCATGTATGAACGAAGGGGCCATAAGCGATAGTGGATGATGATCATTGTCGATAATAGCAAATGATCACGAAAAAATTAATTCAAAACTCACCAAGACAAAAGAAAGCCCATTTCCATTCTTCTCCCCCGTCGGCTGGTCCACTTGGTTTGGGACTTGGAGTGGCCTCACCTCCAAAAAAAAAATTAAACTCCATTTGAAAAAATAAGTTTCCTATGAAAACATGAGCCCAGTTCCACCCTTCCACTCTGGCTATAGACGTTAGGGGGTTTTCTTCCTTGATTGATTCTGGTGATTTCTCACCTCCATAGCAATGGAAAAAGTCTGGTGGGACCACCTCTAATGCTGCTCCAGTGATGGAACCCGTCATGGCGCATATTGGCGAAATGCCCGTATTTCCGAATCCATAGTAGGAACAACCCTCCTTTACACAAGGCAGACAGTCCCAGGAAGGATCACACACTAAAAAATGAAAATTAATTTTCAATTAATTTTTTCACAAGAAAACTAAATGCCAATCAGCTTACTTAGATTTTTTAGTGATTATTACTTACACATTTCTGATGACTGAGCACTTCTTGTCCAGAACAAAGCAAAAGAACAAGTGAGGCTCTTTACCACGAGGAAAAAAGCTTTGTCTTAACAAAACTACCTTTTGAAAGCAAGCAATTAAGATTACGCATTGGTATTTTTTTCTTCACTTGTTCAGTTACTTGGTCACATTTCATGGATCATTAATAATTAGAGACCAAGTGGTGGAGATAGGCCAGGGGTTCTTGAAATATCTTTCAGTGATCCTTTTCTTTTCATTCTTTACCACGTTTCTCAAGAAGGGAAAGGTCAAAGAAGGATTTTTAACCCCGCTCCCCCCTTTTGTCATCATATGATTTAAGAGAACCTATTCTAACCTCCCCAGACGTCTGTTTCTTCAGGCCTTTCTGGTCTTGATAAAACTGAAAAAATATGCAG